>SJYX01003816.1:464921-484883 GCA_006410675.1 Oreotragus oreotragus
AGCCCCCACCCAAGACATCCAGAACCCTGCAGAGCGAGGCCAGGGGACTGTCACTGACTCTCAGCTAGCTTTGGGGGCTACTGAGAAACCTTGGTGTCAGGTCCCTTTTCCTGTCTGGTTCCCTGGAGCAATTCCATGTCATGGGACACTGCCTAGGGGGCTGGACTGGAGCCTCCTCCTCAGTGATGGCACTCACTGCCCCCCCCCCCCACCAGCCTGCCCACTGAGGACCCCTCAGGGGGCTACCTAAAGGGCCTAAGGGCCTAGTCGCAGAGGAGGGATGGATGGCCAAGCAGGTCTGCTCACACCTAGTCCAGGTCTTGGGGTGGGAACTATTACTACTGAGTAAACTGTGGCTTGGATGCTGGTTGGGGTTTCCAGGGGCTGGGAGCCATTCAAGGGGAAAGCTTTCACACAGTCCCCGGAAGGGCTCCTTTCTGCTGGACCTGCCCCCAGGTGCTTAAAGCTGCCCATCTGCCTGCCTGCCCGCCCACGTCAGTCTGACTTCTCATCCTGCCCGTCCAACTGCCTGCCATGGAGCACCCATCAAGGGCAGTCTTCCTACAGGGGGCTCAGGAGGTGCAGGACCCTGTGGGAAAAGGCAGTCTTGCTCTTGTTTAAGCTCCACTCCCCTTCTCATTCTCTCCAGTATAAGTCATCACGCATCCCCCTACTCTCTTGATCATTCCTAAATGTGAGAAAGGTGACATTTTCTAGAAGGAACCAAGTTCATTCTGCATACCTGTTTGAGCGCCCTTGGCAGGCTGTGCTAAATCTTGGAGTATAGAGATATGTCTTTGCTCGGCAAGAGCTCACAGTCTGGCAGGATAAACGTTCACACTCTATTCAGAGAGAGAAGACTCTTCAAGGGAAGGCACTCCATTCTTCCAGGTCAGAGGGGGATCAGAGGAGAGGCTGATGGTGACAACGGATGTCTGCAGTGAGCTCACAACTGTTATACAAAGTGTCGTCTCCACTACTTATCCTCTACCGTCACCTCTTTGGGAGGGAGGGGGTGATTGCCTTCAATTTCTGACTTTACCAATTTGCCCCATCCTACCTTTCTAACTTCAGCTTCCTCCTCTTTGCCCTACAGGGAACATCCGTTACAATTGCAATATAATAGAAAAATGTATTTGGTCTTGATCTTACCTGGAACAGAACTTTAAATGAAAGCATGCTATTTCCTCAGTAATGGGAATTATTTTTGGAGTTGAGAACCTGTCCTTTTGGTCACAACTGAGTTTTTGCTAATGAGGTGGGTCCTTAGATAGTCTGAAGTTGTGGGGGGAACTGGAGAAAGAAGGTGGGAAATTTCATCCCCACCCCACTCCCAACCTCTGGAGAGAAGAGGGCAACTGGAGATGGAGTTCAATCATGTGGTCAGTGGCTTAATTAACCATGCTTGTGACATGAAACCCCACCTAAAAACTCTGGAGATTGAAATTCGGAGGACCTTCCTGCCTGGTGAACACATCGTTGTTTCACCAGGTGAGGTGGCACCTGACCCATGAGGAGGTAAGTTCTATGAGTGATTCTAGCAAATTGTTGAAGCTGAAAGGAGGTAGTGGGAACTATTATAGCCAAATCAGACTGAAGTGTGGGTGGCCTGGGGACCCCATTTGCATCTGTCAACAGAAGTAAGGGCAGTCTTCTTGGGGCCTCTGCCCTTTAACTTATGGCATCTGAAGCTAAGCCTGAGTAGTTAAGTGTCAGAATTGATCCTGAATTCAATTGCAGGACTCCCTGTTGGTGTCAGAATGTACTACTAAAGAGGCCTGCTTATCGCCTTCCCTCTAAACCACATGCATCCCTAACCCACCCTCCTGTCTGAAATGTCTCTCTTGGCTCCCATGTTCACTAATCCACTAGCCTCAGTTTTTTCAAATCGTTCCCATCCTTCAAAGCCCACCTCCTTCACAACTTTTTGGCAGTAGAGGTGCTGTCCCGAAGCCTTCCTTGTAGGCAGAAGTCTGACCCTCCTGCCAGGTGGCACGTCTGGAGAGAGGGATCTGGTGCTGTGGAGTATACTTCAGGTCAAGGAGTGAGTGAAAGTCGCTCAGTCGTGTCCGACTCTTTGCAACCCCATGGGCTATACAGTCCATGTAATTCTCCAGGCTAGAATACTGGAATGGGTAGTCTTTCCCTTCTCCAGGGGATCTTCCCAACCCAGGAGGGACCATACCCAGGTCTCCTGCATTGCAGGTAGATTCTTTACCAGCTGAGTCACAAGGGAAGCCCAAGGAGCTGCTCTTTAGATGCTCCTGATCAAATAGGAGGAGAAGGCTGAGTCAGAGTGAGGGGCTGCTGGCCTGGCTGAGCTCTCCTTGAAGATATAGCCTCTATGCAGCCTTGTCCATCTCTCTCCTTCTTCTGATTCTGGGAGAAGTAGTTTCTTGGGGTAGGCAGGGGCTGGGAGTTCTGGCTCTGCAGCCCCCAGCACCACTAAGCCTGATGGTAAATACAGAGTTTTGTCACCTTCTCCATGGTGGCACTAGTGGTAAAGAAACTGCCTGCTGATGCAGGAGACGTAAGAGACACAGGTTCAGTCCCTGGCTGGGGAAGATCCCCTGGAGAAGGGAATGGCTACCCATCCCTGTATTCTTGACTGGAGAATCCCATGGACAGAGGAGCCTGGTATGCTACAGTCCATAGGACTGCACAAAGTTGGACATGGCTAAGGCGACTTAGCATACACACACTATAGTGATGGGCAGCACTCACCCAGGTCAACAAACACACACCTTCTTGGGCATGTATACTTGGGTGTGTGTGCATACACACACACACAAACATAGACACACAGAGGAGCATGTCAAGCCTGTGTCTGCACAGCTCTGGACTGCAGCTGGGAAGCGCCACATGTCAGCTTGGTCTGGCCCTGTTCCTCTCTCCCTTTGCTTTTTTTTTGCCAACATTGGTCTTGGCAGAGCACGGCCCCGCAGACTAAAGGCCAGTGGAGACCAGCATGCTCCCCTCCCCCCCACCCTCTAGCCTTCCTCCCATCCTACACACTCCACACTGGACTGAAGCTGCCTCCAAGAGCCTAGGGTTGTGGCTCCAAAACAGCACAGACAGCGTCGAAGCCATGTGGGTATTCTGGTGGGAGGCCAGAGAGCAGTGTCATTCAGTCTCCTGGCCCCCACACTGGATAATGAACAGGTAGTAAGTAGATGGATGAGAGCTAAACTGGACTCTTCTCTTAGGGGTTGCTGAGGCCTGGGAAGCAAGCAGGGAGGGTTTCAGAAAGTGACCCAGAACCCCAAGGCCTTCTGCCTCATCACTGCCCACAGGAAACAAGTCTGCGCTACCAGACCTTGGTCTGGCTTCAGAGAAAGCAGGTCTCCTGTGATATCTAGACTGCCTCCTTCTCTCCCTTTTCCAGCCCCCATTCTGCTGAAGGTCTCTCCAAGGATACCTTGGGTCCTAGAAAGGCAGAACCTTAGCCTTGACTATTTTTAGCTTGACTGTGGTCTGCAAGGCTCAGTCCCCAGTTGAAGGAATTTTAAGGAGCAGCTTCCATGAAGAAGAGCGTTAGGAAGGCTGGGCTTTTTCCTTCTTTGTGTTACTGCACCCCTTGCTCTGCTCTCAGATGTGTTCCTCCTCCCAGCTCATTGTAAATCGGGGGTGGGCAGCTGTGACTGATGGACGACCTTAAACTATCTGGAAGGAGTCTAGCTCTTCACTAAGTGTTGGGGAGCCTTCTGTAAAATGAGCTTCTCTTGAGATGTTCTCAATCCAACAGATCCACTTCTCTTTATCGTGGGGATCTGGGGGAAGCAAAACTCTACCATCTCAGGTCCTAAATTAAGTCCCGTTCCTTTTCTTTTTAAAATTTATCTTCTTGGCCATGCCGCCTAGCATGTGGGATCTTAGTTCCCGGACCAGGGATAAAACCCACCTTCTTTGCATTGATCTCAACTACTGGACCTCCAGAGAAATCCCGAGTTCCATTCTATTTTATCTCGCCCTCAATCAGAGTCTCATCCTAATTTCTCTCCGTTACTCAAGCCCTAGTTTTCACAGCGGCCCCAAAGCGTCCTCTGAGCATGGGTCTCTCACATTTTAAACTGGAAGTCACCCAGACCTCACCCATCCCAACTCTTCGTGTTACAAAGAAGGAGACTGAAGTCTGCTTAGGGGAAGTAACTTGTTCAAGGTCACACAGCTTTTTCCTGGCAGGATTAAGATGGAAAAATCCTGCATTTTGATTTTGTGCTTTTTCTGAAAAGCCACACCACTCAGCATCTCCACTCAGTTTGGAGTTTGGGACCTGGAGCTTACGTCCTATTTTTAGAGACGTCCTTCGAAATTCAAGGGTGAGGCCTTTATGAAGAGACAGTGCTTGTTTCCCTCCCCAAAGCTCTTGTTTTGTGTTACATTGCATCATGCAAGAGAGGGGGTGAGGGGGCTGCTGGGCCAGGGCATGCCTCTGCTGACTTGTCCAAACCGACCTGGGGAGCAGGTGTGGGCCCTCTGTCCCCAGAGCTTCTCGAAGAACAGTTTGTTCTGCGGGGGCTGCTGCCGGGGGAGAAGGAGAGTGACAGACAGTAGCACACAGCCCTGGAGCCTGCTGCAGCTGCTTCCTGTTGTCAGATGCTCCCCAGCTGAGGGGTGAGCTCCCTGGCACCCCTCGCCCCTGCCTAGCTCTCCACGTGGCTGCCTACCTCCCTAGGCCACTGACATCCCATGGATTCAGAGGAAGACCAAGCTCAAGGAGTGAGAGCTCCGAGGAAGGAAGCGGCCTGGGGCCAGGCACACTTCCAGTCTCATTCTGTGCAAAGAGAATCTGTCCTGAGACTATGCATGTTCCCTCCTGCCTTGTCTTCCCTTCCCCAGTAGAAGACCTTTTTCATCCTTCCCGCTGAGCCAAATTCTTCCCAGGGGGGTCCCCTGGGCCTGGTCCACAGTGACTCCCCTGTCCCCTTCACCCCCCACTGGCTGTACTGGACCGTCCAGTGTGCAGTATGAGTGTGTGGGCCCCAACCTCACACTGCCTTGTTTTGTGGTTTGACTTTTCACCCGGGTTTGTTTTGTCTCCTCTTTAAGACTCAAAGACAGGAGAATTTGGGTCCCTGACCACTGCCTCCTACTTCAGACAAGATCCCGCACAGAGCTGAGCTCATGCTGACCCAATTGGAGGGACATAATGAATTCTCACTGAATGTCCCAATGTCTCTGCCCTGGTTCCCCTGTGAACTGCAGTCACCCCAGCCTGGAGTGTGTGTGTGTGTATGTGTGTGTGTGTGTGTGTGTGAGGGGAGAGGACCATGATTTCAGCTTCCCTGCCCGGAATTTTCTGTCTGACCGTCACCATGCCTCATTACAGGAAGCTGCCCACGGCCTTGCCCCTCTCCAAGCTTGCTTCCAGATTCCCCTCTGACTCATAATGAGAGTACCACGGGGCTGACCGAGTGGACCATCTCCGGTCCACACAGGGTTCTCCCAGTGTGAGCGCTGGCAGGTGGACAGCCAGGGAAAAGGGAGAATGGTCGGTGCCTGCAAACATCCACTGCCCACCTCAGGGCTCCACTCAGAACACTGCCAGGGTGAGCTCCCTGCTTTCTCCTACTTCATCGACAGTCTCAGGTAGGGCCTGGCTCACTGTACCCAGGGCGTCTGAGAGGGGCTGGGGTGGAGGTGGAGGGAGCACTAAGCCCAGACTCTCAGCCTAGCGCTCTTCCCCACATTGTGAAATGGCCTTGGATGAGGGCCAAGCAGGAAGCCGTCTCCTATAGCCTTTAACCCAGTGCCTGGCGCTTGCGGTGTAAGGGTGGGCCCCAGGCTCTTCTGTCCCCAATGGAGGGCTGAGCTTGACATTGAGCCCACCTGCTAGGAGACAGCCTGATCTGCCCTTGGCTAAGCAAGAGGGCCCGTGCCTCCCTACCACCTATATGGGACATTCAGAGGTGTGAAAGGCAGTGGAAAGTGCATGGGCCTGGGGCTTCGGGTCTCCAGCCTCTACTCTGCCATGATGAGCTTCGTGATCTCGGGCAAGTCACTTTCCCTATCTGGGCCTCACTCAGGTTTCTTATCTTTGAGCAACTAGAAGGGTAAGCATTGGACTAGAACGATTTTGGAGGCCTCTTAACAGTTTCGTATTGTGACTCACTAAGTCAGTGGTTTAGTGATGTTATTAACCAGGACCTGGCTCTGATCTGGCAAGGGGTCAGTTCACCGTGTCCGTCTAGGTTTTGCCATATAAATCTGCACCTGCTGGTCTCTCAGAGCGCTGGAGTCGGCTTCCCTGGACAATCAAGGATAAATGATGGCAGAAGACAAGAGATGAAGAGCATCTGTTACTTTGGGGAGTTGGGACACCTGGGTAATTTGCACAGAAACTCTGGCTACATAATTTCCTGTCCTTCACTTCCCGGCAGGAAATTTAAAAATTTAGCATCCTTAATCATCATGAATAAAGGGGCTCCTTGTCCCACTCACTAGTTTAGTAGGGGGAGGAGGAAGGTAGGAAGAACACAGGGTTCTTCATACCCCAGACCTCCAGCCTGCCTGGGATGACTTGAACTATAACCACGCCTACTTTTCTGGGTCTCAGTTTCCCCTCATACACCTGGGGTGTGGTGGCCTCCCCTTCCTGAGGTTCAGCAAGGAAGGAAAGCATCAACGAGAGGGGGTGACCCTGTTAAAGCTCACATGTATTTTATGAGTGCCATTACCCAATTCTGCACATTTCTGACCTGCCAGGAGCGTGTGGCAAGGTGCTCATGAGGTGTCATCTGTGGGGTACTGGGAATTGCTTTGAATTTCCCCAAAGCCAAAGCACCTGAAATCCTACCATTGGAGTCTTTTCTTTGTCTAATATTGCCCAAACTGCCTCCAAAAATGGACTGTGTGTGTGATGTATCTAACCGTCTGTCGTGAACACGCCAGCATGATTTAGCTGCCAGATGGGTGGCCTGTGCACCACTAGCTGAGGTTAGTCAGAGACTGGGGTTTTGGTGGGTGGAGGGAAGGTGTTTCGGAGGACTGAGGACTTGTACTGGGGTACTGCTTGAGCAGGAGGGGAAAATATCTGAAACCTGGCCTTCCTGCCGGGCTTTCTCACGTCCTACTCCACCAAAGCAGTGCAAGCAGAACATTCCCATTTTACTAAGTTTGAGGAAATGGAGGCTCATAGAAGTGACTTTTCTTCAGAAACACAGCCAGAAAGTGCTGAGTTGGACCGCGAGTCCCCAAACTGAGAACCCAGGAGGCAGGGTTTTGTTTGTGCCGGGGGTGAAGCAGGGGGGGAAAGGGGATGGAGCGTGGGAGGGCGGTGGGGAGAGACGGCAGAGGGCGAGCAGGGTCCTGGGTTTTACCACTGCGCCCAGAGCTGGCCGCTCTTCTGACTTCCCTCGTCTGTCTCACCACCGCCCAGCCCTTTCCCACCAGTGTCTGGTCTGGGCTGCCCTCAGGCTGCACCATTCGCTGTTCTTCACCCTGTCAGGGCAGTGCAGCGAGGCGGCTGGCTCTGAAGTCAGCGAGCCCAGGGTCACACCTCCACTCCACCCCTTACTAAGGATGTGGCCAAGTCGCATCTTTCTACTCGCTGGTGCCTCAGTGTCTTCCAGAAGGTGGATGTCAAACAACACTCACCTCACAAGACTACTATGAGAGTTCAAGAGATAATACATTGGGTTGGACAAAGTGGTAAAGAATCTGCCTGCAATGCAGGAATTTCAGGAGACGCAGGTTCGATCCCTGGGTTGGGAAGATCCCGTGGAGGCGGGCATGGCAGCGCACTCCGGTATTCTTGCCTGAAAAATTCCATGGACAGAGGAGCCTGGTGGGCTACAGTCCATGGGGTCATAAAGAGTCGGACACGATTGAGTGACTGAGTACAAATGCAGTATTTGAAGCAAGCAGCGATGAGCCTGGCACTCATAATTTCTTAATAAATATAAGCCAGATATTGTGTGAGAAAAAAGGAGTGCCTCCTCTCAGAGAGAATTCGGTCCACTTCCCATGACCCCAGCACCTAGAATGGTGCCTGGCATGAGTGGATGCTTGTTCAGTTCACATTCAATGACTGAATGAATGATATCCATTACACAGAAACTCCTAGCCTCAGCGGAAGGCCGAGTTTTCATTATTTTGAAAAACAATGGGAGCACTCTTGGATTTTTTTATGTTTTAAGGTCATGCGACAAGATCTGGGAAGGTTAAGGCTGCCTGTGGCCGCACTTGTCCGGTGAGGTTGGGGCGTCCCCTACCGGCCCAAGGGAGCACTGCAGGCAGGGCCCAGGGAGGGCGAGTACCACCCCGGAGATTCTTGCCTGGAGGGGGGCCCTGGTGGCAGCGCCTACTTCCCTTATCTTGCCACATGCAAGGCGGAAGGCCAGTGCTAATCATAGGCACTCATGGGCTCTGGAAACTTCCCTAGGGCTCTCAGGTGGGGCTGGGGGAGAGAAGCATTAGCTCATATGTTTGGCAAATGGAAGTGACTTTAGTCTAAGTCCTTAACATAATGATGACAAAACAAATTATTAATAAATACATCTGTTGGACACTTACTGTGAGCTCTTTACATGGATTATCTCACTGAAACCTGAAAACAACACTTGGAAGTAATGTACTACACAGAAGTAACAATAGATAGGTACCTTGCTCAAGGTCCCACACAAAGAAAGGGACCAACGACAAACCCAGGTCCCCTGACTCCCAGTCCAGTGCTCTTGTGCTGTCTTTCCAGGACACTAAATCCAGGACTACATCCTGAGGGCACAGTTGGGCAGAAGTCTCTGGAGGCTTGAGTCTCCCGAGAAGACACACAGTGATACTTGTTGACAGACTGACAAGGAATAAAGGAAATGGCAGCTCCAGGTATTTGGCTGGATTCAGTCCAGGGCATGGTGACCAAAAAGGGTCTCCTCTCACTCTGGGGACCCAGACTTCTAGAGCACTTCTGGGGGAGGTTTGGCCATCTCCCTCTGGTCACCTCTCTCTCAGATGCCCCCACGCCTTCTGTCAGATGCCGCCACCAGACCTGACCACCTCTCACAGACTCAGGAGGGCTCCCATCACCTCGCCTAGGACCTCACTCAGGACCTTAGGACCTCACTCCCATCACCCTGAACCCAAACCTACCCAACATCACATCCTGTGGCGTTTTGGTGCTACTCTCTCTCCTTTCTTCTCTTAAGCTGATCTTAAAGTCAGTACACTGGGGTGAGAGTGAGGCAGGTCAAAATCCGAGGTGTGGTCTCCCTCAGAAACTGGAAATGGTCAAACTCGCACAGTATCTGTCAAGATGGACGCTGATTTATGCTTGTTGTCAAGATCTATTTCTGTAGAATGAACCTACCTTGACAAACAGGAAACGGGAACAGCCAACTCCCATCCAGGTGGGCAGGATGTGATAGTGCCCACCTTAGCTCATTTCCTCCTCCCCACGGCACTTGAACCTTGAACTTCATCTCCATTTTACCAGAGAGGAAACTGAGGCGTAGAGGACTTACTTAAATTTGGAATAAGCAAAAAAGATTAGCGGGTGTCCACTGGAAGACTTTGTAGTGTTTAGAGCTCATCCTCTGGGCTGATTAGAGCCTTTCATTGCTTCTGAGCTTGTTTGCTATTCTAAATTGCCGAGAAATGATGGCAGCGCAATGATTCCTATCCTTGGTTACTCAAATTCTGTTTGTTCTAGGGACCATACTCTCCTCTTGTGGAAAAGCCAATTTGCTTCCATGTTCACTTTCACTTTTCACTTTCATGCATTGGAGAAGGAAATGGCAACCCACTCCAGTGTTCTTGCCTGGAGAATCCCAGGGATGGCAGAGGGCAATGGGCTGCCGTCTGAGGGGTTGCACAGAGTCGGACATGACTGAAGCGACTTAGCAGCAGCAGCAGCACACTGATTTCAATATTCCTGTTCTTTATGTGTGTTTGTTCTTTGAAGTCTCCTTTGAATGGATTGTGACACCTACCTGGTTTCCTCATTGTAATGCTAAGGTAAATAGCTCTTAAATATGTGTATGAGTCATGATTTTACCTTTTAATTTTTAAAATTATCTTTTAATAGGAATAAAAGGTAATTTCTCTCTGGTCATTTACACAAGGAGAGGAAGACTTGGGGTTCAAAACCAGACAGCTAGGGTGCAGCATCTGTGTTTATAACTGTCACTCTATGTTCCAGGTACCTTGATTACATTAGCACGGCTACAGCTGTAAATTATTCAACCCTTGCCTACATGAAATCCTTGATCCTAATTCAAACCCTAACTCTGATTAAAAACTAATAAAATAAATGGTGGACACATGTGACCCCAGCATTTCTGAGAGATTACCTTAGGTGGTATAAGCAGGACACTCTTGCAGGCCCTACGGCTGAGGAGCACGGGTCTTTCCTCCCAGGTTTTCTGGTAGTAGCCTTGCACTTGACCTCAAGTAGATAGTGGAGTTCCAGACTGATCTGTCTTGCCCTTGGTACTGTGCAGACCTTTTTTGAAGACTAGGATGTGGGAGGGGATTTGGGAACAAGTTTTCATTCCCCAGGTCTCCTTGGGTGAGGGAGAAGGAGCCAGAAGCTGTCTGGGTTGTACAGCTGGGAGACAGTGACCCAGCTTCCTGCCACATATGCTCCAAAAGCCAAAAGCCATCGATCTGATTGCAAGGTAGGATTTCAGGTGCTTGACAACATTAGAATTTAACCATGTCTTATTGACAGAGACTTTCAATATTTTTGTTCACTGAGCAATCTTTACTCCTAACTGGATCATAAATGATTCCATTTTTCTCATTGGAGAATTTATTTTCAGGCGTTTGTTTTTATAAAATGATTCATTTCCTTCTTGTTTTTATTCATTATTTTTACTTTTTAAATCTAAAGTTTTAAAATTTAGTCACATTATCTTGTTTCATAGTACTTGTTTTTATCATCTTTTATTTATGGCAAAAATACGGGTTTTCCATTTATGATAATGATTTTGTTTTTGCTTTTCTTTTTTATTTATTTTTAATTGGAGGACCATTGCTTTACACTATTGTGTTGGTTTCTGCCATACATCAACATGGATCAGCCATAGGTATACATATGTCCCCTCCCTCTTGGACCCCCCTCCCACTTCCCACCACATCCTACCCCTCTAGGTTGTCACACAGCACCGAGTGGAGCTTCCTGAGTCATACATCAGATTCCCACTAGCTATCTATTTTATATATGGTAATATATATGTTTCCACGCTGCTCTCTCAATTCATCCAACCCTCTCCTTCCCTGACTGTGTCCGCAAGTCTGTTCTCTATGTCTGCGTCTCCATTGCTGCCCTGAAAATAGGTTCATCAGTATCATCTTTCTAGATTCCATATATATTCATTAATATTCAATTTTGTTTTTCTCTTTCTGACTTCCTTCACTCTGTATAATAGGCTCTAGGTTCATCCACCTCTTTAGAACTGACTCAAATGCATCCCTTTTAATGATGAGCAGTATTCCATCATATGTATGTACCACTGATTTTTTAACCCATTCATCTGTTGATGGACATCTAGCTATTGTAAATAGTGTCCTAGCTATTGTAAATAGTGCTGCAGTATACGCTGTGGTACGTGCATCTTTTTAAATTATGGTTCTCTCAGAGTATTTGCCCAGTAGAGGGATTGTTGGACCGCATGGTAGTTTTATGATAAAGATAATAAATAAACTTTATGTATAAAATGGGTCAACTTAAAAGTGTTAACTACCAATGCAGGTGGTAATTGGATAATGGCAGAAATCAAGCTGGTGGTATCCAAATAATGGAAGGTGCCTGTGTATATGCTCAGTCCTGTCTGACTCTTTGTGATCCCACGGACTGGAGCCTGCCAGGCTCCCCTGTCCGTGGAATTTTCCAGGCAACAATCCTGGAGTGGGTTGCCATTTCCTCCTTCAGGGGATTTTCCCAACCCAGGGATTGAACCCTAGTCTCCTGTATCTCTTGCATTGGCAGGCAGATCCTTTACCACTGCACCACCTAGGAAGCCTGAGTAGGAAGGTGGCTGGGCTATAAACTATAGCACTGCTTAGTACTCTTCACTGAGCATTCATTGCATGCCAGCCTCGATGTTATCCACAGCAGTGCTGTTTGATAGAATCTGTGCTAATGGAAATGCTAATCTATACCTGCACTATTCAAGCTACATGGGGATACTGAGTCCTTGAAATGTGGCTAGTGAAATTAAAGAACTGAATTTTTTCTTTAATTTTTTTTTTTTTTATATTGTGTGAGAAAAAAGGAGTGCCTCCTCTCAGAGAGAATTCGGTCCACTTCCCATGACCCCAGCACCTAGAATGGTGCCTGGCATGAGTGGATGCTTGTTCAGTTCACATTCAATGACTGAATGAATGATATCCATTACACAGAAACTCCTAGCCTCAGCGGAAGGCCGAGTTTTCATTATTTTGAAAAACAATGGGAGCACTCTTGGATTTTTTTATGTTTTAAGGTCATGCGACAAGATCTGGGAAGGTTAAGGCTGCCTGTGGCCGCACTTGTCCGGTGAGGTTGGGGCGTCCCCTACCGGCCCAAGGGAGCACTGCAGGCAGGGCCCAGGGAGGGCGAGTACCACCCCGGAGATTCTTGCCTGGAGGGGGGCCCTGGTGGCAGCGCCTACTTCCCTTATCTTGCCACATGCAAGGCGGAAGGCCAGTGCTAATCATAGGCACTCATGGGCTCTGGAAACTTCCCTAGGGCTCTCAGGTGGGGCTGGGGGAGAGAAGCATTAGCTCATATGTTTGGCAAATGGAAGTGACTTTAGTCTAAGTCCTTAACATAATGATGACAAAACAAATTATTAATAAATACATCTGTTGGACACTTACTGTGAGCTCTTTACATGGATTATCTCACTGAAACCTGAAAACAACACTTGGAAGTAATGTACTACACAGAAGTAACAATAGATAGGTACCTTGCTCAAGGTCCCACACAAAGAAAGGGACCAACGACAAACCCAGGTCCCCTGACTCCCAGTCCAGTGCTCTTGTGCTGTCTTTCCAGGACACTAAATCCAGGACTACATCCTGAGGGCACAGTTGGGCAGAAGTCTCTGGAGGCTTGAGTCTCCCGAGAAGACACACAGTGATACTTGTTGACAGACTGACAAGGAATAAAGGAAATGGCAGCTCCAGGTATTTGGCTGGATTCAGTCCAGGGCATGGTGACCAAAAAGGGTCTCCTCTCACTCTGGGGACCCAGACTTCTAGAGCACTTCTGGGGGAGGTTTGGCCATCTCCCTCTGGTCACCTCTCTCTCAGATGCCCCCACGCCTTCTGTCAGATGCCGCCACCAGACCTGACCACCTCTCACAGACTCAGGAGGGCTCCCATCACCTCGCCTAGGACCTCACTCAGGACCTTAGGACCTCACTCCCATCACCCTGAACCCAAACCTACCCAACATCACATCCTGTGGCGTTTTGGTGCTACTCTCTCTCCTTTCTTCTCTTAAGCTGATCTTAAAGTCAGTACACTGGGGTGAGAGTGAGGCAGGTCAAAATCCGAGGTGTGGTCTCCCTCAGAAACTGGAAATGGTCAAACTCGCACAGTATCTGTCAAGATGGACGCTGATTTATGCTTGTTGTCAAGATCTATTTCTGTAGAATGAACCTACCTTGACAAACAGGAAACGGGAACAGCCAACTCCCATCCAGGTGGGCAGGATGTGATAGTGCCCACCTTAGCTCATTTCCTCCTCCCCACGGCACTTGAACCTTGAACTTCATCTCCATTTTACCAGAGAGGAAACTGAGGCGTAGAGGACTTACTTAAATTTGGAATAAGCAAAAAAGATTAGCGGGTGTCCACTGGAAGACTTTGTAGTGTTTAGAGCTCATCCTCTGGGCTGATTAGAGCCTTTCATTGCTTCTGAGCTTGTTTGCTATTCTAAATTGCCGAGAAATGATGGCAGCGCAATGATTCCTATCCTTGGTTACTCAAATTCTGTTTGTTCTAGGGACCATACTCTCCTCTTGTGGAAAAGCCAATTTGCTTCCATGTTCACTTTCACTTTTCACTTTCATGCATTGGAGAAGGAAATGGCAACCCACTCCAGTGTTCTTGCCTGGAGANCTATCCTTGGTTACTCAAATTCTGTTTGTTCTAGGGACCATACTCTCCTCTTGTGGAAAAGCCAATTTGCTTCCATGTTCACTTTCACTTTTCACTTTCATGCATTGGAGAAGGAAATGGCAACCCACTCCAGTGTTCTTGCCTGGAGAATCCCAGGGATGGCAGAGGGCAATGGGCTGCCGTCTGAGGGGTTGCACAGAGTCGGACATGACTGAAGCGACTTAGCAGCAGCAGCAGCACACTGATTTCAATATTCCTGTTCTTTATGTGTGTTTGTTCTTTGAAGTCTCCTTTGAATGGATTGTGACACCTACCTGGTTTCCTCATTGTAATGCTAAGGTAAATAGCTCTTAAATATGTGTATGAGTCATGATTTTACCTTTTAATTTTTAAAATTATCTTTTAATAGGAATAAAAGGTAATTTCTCTCTGGTCATTTACACAAGGAGAGGAAGACTTGGGGTTCAAAACCAGACAGCTAGGGTGCAGCATCTGTGTTTATAACTGTCACTCTATGTTCCAGGTACCTTGATTACATTAGCACGGCTACAGCTGTAAATTATTCAACCCTTGCCTACATGAAATCCTTGATCCTAATTCAAACCCTAACTCTGATTAAAAACTAATAAAATAAATGGTGGACACATGTGACCCCAGCATTTCTGAGAGATTACCTTAGGTGGTATAAGCAGGACACTCTTGCAGGCCCTACGGCTGAGGAGCACGGGTCTTTCCTCCCAGGTTTTCTGGTAGTAGCCTTGCACTTGACCTCAAGTAGATAGTGGAGTTCCAGGCTGATCTGTCTTGCCCTTGGTACTGTGCAGACCTTTTTTGAAGACTAGGATGTGGGAGGGGATTTGGGAACAAGTTTTCATTCCCCAGGTCTCCTTGGGTGAGGGAGAAGGAGCCAGAAGCTGTCTGGGTTGTACAGCTGGGAGACAGTGACCCAGCTTCCTGCCACATATGCTCCAAAAGCCAAAAGCCGTCGATCTGATTGCAAGGTAGGATTTCAGGTGCTTGACAACATTAGAATTTAACCATGTCTTATTGACAGAGACTTTCAATATTTTTGTTCACTGAGCAATCTTTACTCCTAACTGGATCATAAATGATTCCATTTTTCTCATTGGAGAATTTATTTTCAGGCGTTTGTTTTTATAAAATGATTCATTTCCTTCTTGTTTTTATTCATTATTTTTACTTTTTAAATCTAAAGTTTTAAAATTTAGTCACATTATCTTGTTTCATAGTACTTGTTTTTATCATCTTTTATTTATGGCAAAAATACGGGTTTTCCATTTATGATAATGATTTTGTTTTTGCTTTTCTTTTTTATTTATTTTTAATTGGAGGACCATTGCTTTACACTATTGTGTTGGTTTCTGCCATACATCAACATGGATCAGCCATAGGTATACATATGTCCCCTCCCTCTTGGACCCCCCTCCCACTTCCCACCACATCCTACCCCTCTAGGTTGTCACACAGCACCGAGTGGAGCTTCCTGAGTCATACATCAGATTCCCACTAGCTATCTATTTTATATATGGTAATATATATGTTTCCACGCTGCTCTCTCAATTCATCCAACCCTCTCCTTCCCTGACTGTGTCCGCAAGTCTGTTCTCTATGTCTGCGTCTCCATTGCTGCCCTGAAAATAGGTTCATCAGTATCATCTTTCTAGATTCCATATATATTCATTAATATTCAATTTTGTTTTTCTCTTTCTGACTTCCTTCACTCTGTATAATAGGCTCTAGGTTCATCCACCTCTTTAGAACTGACTCAAATGCATCCCTTTTAATGATGAGCAGTATTCCATCATATGTATGTACCACTGATTTTTTAACCCATTCATCTGTTGATGGACATCTAGCTATTGTAAATAGTGTCCTAGCTATTGTAAATAGTGCTGCAGTATACGCTGTGGTACGTGCATCTTTTTAAATTATGGTTCTCTCAGAGTATTTGCCCAGTAGAGGGATTGTTGGACCGCATGGTAGTTTTATGATAAAGATAATAAATAAACTTTATGTATAAAATGGGTCAACTTAAAAGTGTTAACTACCAATGCAGGTGGTAATTGGATAATGGCAGAAATCAAGCTGGTGGTATCCAAATAATGGAAGGTGCCTGTGTATATGCTCAGTCCTGTCTGACTCTTTGTGATCCCACGGACTGGAGCCTGCCAGGCTCCCCTGTCCGTGGAATTTTCCAGGCAACAATCCTGGAGTGGGTTGCCATTTCCTCCTTCAGGGGATTTTCCCAACCCAGGGATTGAACCCTAGTCTCCTGTATCTCTTGCATTGGCAGGCAGATCCTTTACCACTGCACCACCTAGGAAGCCTGAGTAGGAAGGTGGCTGGGCTATAAATTATAGCACTGCTTAGTACTCTTCACTGAGCATTCATTGCATGCCAGCCTCGATGTTATCCACAGCAGTGCTGTTTGATAGAATCTGTGCTAATGGAAATGCTAATCTATACCTGCACTATTCAAGCTACATGGGGATACTGAGTCCTTGAAATGTGGCTAGTGAAATTAAAGAACTGAATTTTTTCTTTAATTTTTTTTTTTTTTGTGGCTGAACCACATGAGCTTGTGGGATCTTAGATTTTTGACCAGAGATTGAACCTGGGCTCACAGCAGTGAAAGCACTGAGTCCTAACCATTGGACTGCCAATGCCTGATACTAATTTAAATGTAAGCATCCATGTTTACTATATTAGAGCAAGCTGAAGGGTCAATGGACATGAGTTTGAGTAAATTCTGGGAGTTGGTGATGGACAGGGAGGCCTGGTGTGCTGCGGTCCATAGGGTCACAAAGTGTTGGGAAGCAGTGAGATGTGTCCACCTTGATGGCTAATTCCGACAAGGCCCCAGATGAATCATGGCCTCTAGGCTCTGTGCTCCTTGAGCACAGGGCTCTTTTCTTCACCCTGGTGTCACCAACACGAAGCTCATAGCTCTAAACAACATTTCTCAATGTTCAATGAATAATAAAGGGTCAGAGCACAAGGGTCATCATTTAGGGCAACCTTCAGATCACACAAGTCTGTAACTAGTTTCACTTAAATTCATGACCATAAATATCAAGTGAGCCCTCACATTCCCTGGCAGTCTACAACACATCTTAAATATGTTCAGTCTCTGATGATTTCACAGTTTCTTCCAAATGTCCAGGATCCTGAAGACCTTGTGTCGCAAATATATGTTGGCTTTCAGTTCTCCAGGATCTGAACCTATTTGTAATCCTCCATTGTGTGGGTCTTGGTGAAAGGCAAGGAGGATAAAAGGGTCAGAGAGTGACTACTCCCTCATCCACCCCAGAACTGGGGCTCAAGCTTTGTTGTTGTTTAGTTGCTAGGTCATGTCCAACTCCTTTGTGACCCCAAGGACTGTAGTGTGCCAAGCTCTTGTGTCCATGGGATTTCCCAGGCAAAAATATTTTGAGTAAGTTGCCATTTCCTTCTCTTGGGGATCTTCCAGACACAGGGGTTGAGCCCAAGTCCTCTGCATTGGCAGGTGGGTTCTTTACCACTGAGCCAGCAGGGAAGCCTGGGCTCAAGCATATAATCTATAATTGGCCAATCTGGTGCTTACAACCAGGACTCTGATTTCTGAGCTAGTGACAGCAAGGCCCAGGGATCTTTAGAGGCTATTTATAGTGCTGGTCATTGCAGAGTGGTCTTGTGCTGGCGGCTTTACAGGAGGGGTTTTCACCAAACTGTTCCAGTACCATCGGCCTATGAAGACGTCTTCCCAGTTTCAGTTATAACTTTTACCTTTTCACTGAACTCCAAACTTGTGTATGTACCTGCTTACTTAACAGTTCCACTTGGATATGTAATAGGAATCTCAGATATTACAAGACCAAAATAACCCCTTTCTTCTTCTCACAAAACTTTTTACCTCTCACATTTTTCCTGTCTTAGTAAATGGCATCACCATCACCCATTTGCTCAAATCAAAAGCCTATAAGCCATCCCTGATTCCTCTTTTCTTCTTAATGCTCACAGCCAATTGTGTATGAGTCCTATTGACTCTACTTTTGAAGTATACACTAATCTGATTGCAAATGTTGCAAGCACCTCAAGTTTTGTAATAACCTCTGGGGTCACCCCTGTATCTCCCCCAAGTTATTTTTGCCCCAATACCTGGAACTTGTGAATATGTTATGTTACATGTTTAAAGGACTTTGTGATTAAATTAAAGATCTCTTGACATGGGGAGATTACCCTGGATTATCTAGGATGGCCTAATATAACCACAGGGTCTTTATAAAAGGGAGGCAAAAGGATCAAAGTCAGTAGTAGGAGATGTGACAATGGAAATAAGGGGTTATAATGAAGTGAGGAAGGGATGCCACGGGCCAAGGAATGCAAGTGGCTTCTAGAAGGGCAAGGAAACAGATTTTTCCTCTGAAGCTTCCAGATGGAACGTAGCCCTGCAGACACATTGATTTTAGACTTCTGACCTCCAGACCTGTAAAACGCTAAGTTTGTGCAGATTTGTTATGCAGCAATAGGAAGCTAATGCAACTAATTGGTCTCCCTATTTCCTGCTTTGTCTCCACAGTAGCTTCTCTACACCACAGACCAAAGATCTTTAAAAAATGTAAAATAGATAATCACTGTTCTGTTTAAAACTTCCTTAACAAGAAGCTTTTCTTTGTATTTGGAACAAAATCCAAATTTGTCCTATATGAGGACAGGTCCTATATGAGTTGGTCAGTGGCTACCTCTCTCGGTTCTTCATATTCCTTCACCCCTCCTTCCACATCCACTCTACCCCCACACCCCAAGCCTTATGAACACATGGCAACTTGTTTCCCCTTTGGGGTCTTTGTACTAGCCATTCTCTGTGTCTGAAACACTCTATTCCTAGATTTTTGAATGGCTGGTCCCTTTAGTTTTAAGCTCAAAGTTCTCAGAGAGATTTCCCTGACACCAACCTGAATCATCCTGTTTAGTTGTCTTCATAGCCGTCATTATCTGAAGCTATACTTCTCCTTTAACCCAAGTTTCAGGAAACCAGGAATTTGTCTTTTATCTTGCAGTAGCTCCAACTCTAACCACAGTATCTGGCACAGGCTAAGAGATCCTCAGTGAAAACCCATTGTGTGATTTCATACTTGACTTTATCAAGGGCTTAAGGTTCAAGCTGGCAACAGCGGGCTGGACCTAGACCTCAGGTCTCCTGACTGAACTGAGGTGAAACTAAGACCTGGCTCCAGGCCTTCCTGCTAGAGCTGGGGCCACCGAGCCTGGTCAGAGAAGAGGAATAGTTTAGAGGACCCCCTTGGAACGTAATACAATGGCAATGATAAAAACGACAAGTCAGTTCAGTTCAGTTGCTCAGTCGTGTCCAACTCTTTGCGACCCCATGAATCGCAGCACGCCAGGCCTCCCTGTCTATCACCAACTCCCAGAGTTCACTCAGACTCACGTCCATTGAGTCCATGATGCCATCCAGCCATCTCATCCTCTGTCGTCCCTGTCTCCTCCTGCCCCCAATCCCTCGCAGCATCAGAGTCTTTTCCAATGAGTCAACTCTTAGCATGAGGTGGCCAAAGTACTGGAGTTTCAGCTTTAGCATCATTCCTTCCAAAGAAATCCTAGGGTTGATCTCCTTCAGAATGGACTGGTTGGATCTCCTTGCAGTCCAAGGGACTCTCAAGAGTCTTCTCCAACACCACAGTTCAAAAGCATCAATTCTTCAGCGCTCAGCCTTCTTCACAGTCCAACTCTCACACCCATACATGACCACAGGAAAAACCATAGCCTTGACTAGACGGACCTTAGTTGGCAAAGTAATGTCTCTGCTTTTGAATATACTATCCAGGTTGGCCATAACTTTTCTTCCAAGGTGTAAGAGTCTTTTAATTTCATGGCTGCAGTCACCATCTGCAGTGA
>SJYX01003819.1:0-15565 GCA_006410675.1 Oreotragus oreotragus
CACTGCTCAAAATAACTCATCCCCAGGCATGTCACCCCTTGCTTGTTTCTTTTCGATGTTTCAAGATGCAGCTCACATGTCACCTTCCCTGGGAAGATGAACTCCCTGGGGAGAGCTGACCCCTTTTGTGCCCTCAATCTCTGGGCTCATGTCGGTTACACAGATGGCAGAGGTTATTTTCAGTAGCTGCCTCTGTGCTAGACTCCGCTAACACCTCTTTCTGGGAAAACATAGGCCTTGTGTGTTGGTCATCTTTCTATCATTTATCAAAGTGTCAAGCACACTGCAGAGATGTAGGTGACGTTCACTGAATTAACTTGAACTGACACTCCAGGAAAACCTGGAATGTCCTTGGAGGCTCATTTTATTGGTGATCATGGTATGAGTTCTAAGAAAGCGTTGTGTATAAACTACAGTTACAAATCAGGGAAACTCTCAATGAATCGTATCTCTTGCACAGCGATCCCAGGCTCCTTATTATTGGGAGAAAGATGTTTAATATTTCAATCTTTTATTTTTATAGTCTTTGATGTACTTCTTGTACAATAGCCATGGTTCCCTGAAGATTCTGCAATCTTTTGAAATGCAGTGCCAGTCTTCCCTGGAGAAAGGTGGAAGCGCCAGGCAGCAGCACCACTGCTCTGAGCCAAGGATGCTACGTGCCTTTTACCGAGAAAGGAGTCTGCCCTGCTGTGCTGGCTGTCTCCGGACACCTACCCCTCTCTTTTTCCTGTTGTTAAACTTCTCTTCAACTCACCCTGCTTAGGCTTCACCCCATCACTTCATCAGTTCGCTCCTGTCACCGTCACCAGTGCAAACCTGGGGATGACGTCCTGGTCCGCGTTCACCTTGACGTCTCAGCATCAGCGGTGCGCAGTGGTCTGACCCTTCCTCAAAGCACGGCTCTCGCTTGGTTTCCTTTCTCCTCTGGCTGGTCGCCCTCCATCTGGCTGTTGGCTCCTCCTCATTTTTCTAATCTCTCTGCTGTCTCTTCATAACCACTTCCTTGAAGCTCTCATCCCATGACTTCATATTAACTCACTGCTATGGGTTGAATGTATGTGTTCTCCCCAAATTCACATGTTGAAACCCCCAATGTGATGGTATCTGGAGGCTGGGCCTTTGGGAGGTGATTAGGTCATAGAGGTGGAGCCCTCATGATGGGATTAGTGCCTTATAAGATGATGAGGCTTTCACTCTGCCTTTTGAGGACAGGACAAGAAGGTGGCCGTCTGCAGGCCAGGAAGAGAGCCCTCGCTAGATCCTAACCCTGCTGGCACCTTGACCTTGGAGTTTCCAGCCTCTGGAACTGTGCAAAATAAATTTCTGTTGTTTAAACCACGCCCACTATGGCATTTTGTTATTGCAGCTCAAGCTGACTAAGACACTCTTATATTTACCACTTCCAATATCCTTCTTCCTTTTCTACTGGTATCATTTCCCTTCAGCCTGAAGAGCTTCCTTGGACATCTCTTCTGGTATGGGCCTGCAGAAACAAATTCTCTACGTTTTTGTTTTTCTGAAAATGTCTTTATTTCACTTTCATTTGTTTTTGAGATATATTTTTGTAGGATATAGAATTCCATGTTGACATATCTTTTATCTTTCAATGACCCTTCAAAGATTTATTCATTGTCTTTTAACTTTTTTTTTTTTTGATGAGTCAGCCATCATTCTCACTGTTTTGCCCCTATATGTAACACGTCTTTTTTCTCTTGCTGTTTTTAATACTTTTTTCTTTATCTTTGATATGTAGTTCTAACAGTTAAACTATGTGTAATTAGTATTGGTTTTCTTTGTATCCATCTGGCTTAGGATTCACTGATATTCCTAGATCTGTGAGTTGCTGTTTTTGAGGAAACTTGGAAAGTTTTGGCGAATATTTCTTCAAATAAATATTTTTTCTGTTCCATTCTTTCTCTTTTCCTTCTAGAATTCCAATTACATGCAGCCCACACTTTTTTATACAAGTCACTGAGGCTCTGTCCTTTTTTTCCCCAATAGCTTTTCTTCTGGGTGTTTCTGTTTAGATAATGACTTGTCTTCAGGTTCACTGATAACAGTCTTTGGTTGTAACCATCCTCTGAATTTTTTATTGCTTATATTGTACAATCAAGTTCTCTGGTTACAGCGTAATTCTTTTTTAGTGTTTCCATATTTCTCCTGAAATTTCTTATCTCTTTACCAGTTAATTCATTACTCTTATTGACTCTTTAAAAGACTTATCAAATTTATTTTAGAGTTCTTGTCTGCTGATGGCCACATAACTGTTATCTGTGTTTGCTTCTGTTGACTGATTTCTCTTTGACTATGGGCTACATCAGCCCTGGGATTTTTTTGGAAGGAATGATGCTAAAGCTGAAACTCTCGTACTTGGGCCACCTCATCCGAAGAGTTGACTCACTGGAAAAGACTCTGATGCTGGGAGGGATTGGGGGCAGGAGGAGAAGAGGACGACAGGGGATGAGATGGCTGGATGGCATCACGGACTCGATGGACGTGAGTCTGAGTGAACTCCGGGAGTTGGTGATGGACAGGGAGGCCTGGCGTGCTGCGATTCATGGGGTCGCAAAGAGTCGGACACGACTGAGCGAATGAGCTGAGCTGAGCTGAACTGATGGGCTCTATCTTGTTTATTTGAATTTTTTGTAATTTTGGACTATATACAGGCTATTGTAGGTGATTTTTTATGGAGACCCTAAATTCTGTTATCTTCCTCTGAAGAGTATTGTGTGCTGTTCTAACTGCTAAATAACTGATAGATCATCTTTATCCCGAGATGGCTTAATTTTACATTCTGTTATGGTGAGTCTCTTTCAGTTTTGCCCTTAATCGTAGAGTGAATCCCTTAGCCTTGGGGTATATCTTAACTACTGGAGTCTGGGCTTTCTGGAATTTCAAAGGGAACCCTGAGATCAAGCCCCTCTACATTCAGTGGGAAGCTGCAACCTCTGCTGAGTTCTATCAGTTTTCCAGTCATCGTTTTCCTCTAGGCATCTTGGAGTTTTGACCCCTGCATGCTTACCTAAGGAGTCCAGCAGGGATCTGAGAAGAGCTCGTACACAGATTATGGGACTCCCTACTCTGTGACTTCTTTCCACCTCAACTGCCAGCTTCTCTAGAAACTTCAGCCCAGTATGACTGCTGATTTCTGCTACAGTTCCATCCACTATATAGCGCGTGGGCCAGGGAGTACCCTCAGGAAAATAACCTGTAGAAACATGCTTCTCATGAAGCATGATTCCCTTCTTTCAAGGGCTGAATCTCCTCTAGTATCTGTCTGGTTTAGGTCACTCTCCCATGCCCCCAGAGTTTATAATTATTGTCAGTGAAAGAGTTAGTCTGATGCAAGCTACTCTGTGGTTACCAGAGGCTGAGGCTTTATTCTTTTGGTTTTAGACACTCTATCATCATACAACTCCTGAATTTTTGTCTGTAGGCTCAGTCTCTCCCTGGTATCCAGACTTGTATATCCAATATCTTCTGAATTGGCAAGTAGGCATTTCGAACTATACATAAGCAGAAGTAATCCCTTGATTATTTCCCCTGCAAGATTTTGCCCCCTGCACTCACCCCCATCTCAGTAAATGGTACCTCTGTCCTTCATGCAAACTTGGAACACATCCTTGGCTCTCCCTTTCCCTTAAATCTCACAGCTAACCCATCAGCAAAGTCTTACGCATATCCAGAATGAAGTAATACCTCTGATATTTGCATAAAAATAAAATGATAGGAGTGTAATGAAACAAGATCAGCCATGAGGTGATAATTGTAGCAGCTGGGTGACAGGTAATGATTATTTGTTATCCCGTTCTCTCTGTTTTTATAAATATTTGAAAAGAATACACACAGACACAAAATCAAACCACTGCTCACCACTTCCATTATTACTATCCTGTTCCAAGTCATCACCACTACCTGGATTATTGCACACGGTTTCTATTCCTTACCTCTGTACAGAGATACTACTCTCACCTCAAAATCTATTAACCCATTAATTGTTCTTCAGTATATTCACTGACGACCAGCTTAATAAGACCTCAGGATAGTCAACAAGGCTCATTGTTATATCTGTCTTCATCTTACTCAATTCTCTACCATTTGATCATAATTACTTTGTAGAATGTCCTCAATTTTGCTTTTTCTGAAGCTTCATCATGATTTGATTCAGGTTGTATATTTGGTAGGAAACCCACTCAAACCAATGATCACTTTTTAAACATCTTTTCTTAAATTTTTAACGTTTTTGGCTGTGCTGGGTTTTTTTTTTTTTTTCATTATGGCTAGCAGGGTTCTCTTGTTATAGTATTCAAGCTAGTTGCCTTGCAGCATGTGGGATCTTAGTTCCCCATCCAGGGATCAAACCTGTGTCCCCTCCATTGGAAGGTGAATTTTTAANTTTTTTTTTTTTTTCATTATGGCTAGCAGGGTTCTCTTGTTATAGTATTCAAGCTAGTTGCCTTGCAGCATGTGGGATCTTAGTTCCCCATCCAGGGATCAAACCTGTGTCCCCTCCATTGGAAGGTGAATTTTTAACTGCTAGACCATGAGTGAAGTCCCCACCAACCATTTTTTAAAGAAAGCTTCCACCAAGACTCTCCACTGTAAAGATACCATTTTCCTTCTTGTAACTGATAAATAATCTGTGCAAATAGGCCAACCCCTGATTAACTTTCACTCAACGGTTTTAGTGCCCAGTGATGGTCCTTATGATTTAGTCATTACTCTGATGGCTACATAATGGTGATTTTCTGCATTTACTGGCTGGCATTCTCTGTAAGTGCGCGCTCTCTCCTCTCAGGGTGGGTACTTTTCTAGCAGCTCCGGTTAGTGCTGGCTTCCATGAAGTCTGAGGTGTTAAGTTTTGGTCAGAGATTGAAACAATGTAAGAAAAGTGAACTAGCAACTCCAAGGATAAGAACGTGGTCAGCAAAGGAATAGACAAAAGTGGACCCCTGGAGGTGCGCCACGCCTGGTGCACCTGAGAAAGAGTGAGAGGGTCTGCAAGACGAGAGCAGGGTGGATGGGAGGAGAGGGGTGGGAGATGAAGTCAGAGCACTGGCAGGGCCACAGCTTGAGCGCCACTGGGCGGTGCTCCAGGAGCTGGGATTCTAAGAACAAAGGAAAAACAGTGATCATCTTGAGCACAGGAGGGCCATAATCTGATTGACCTTCTTAGAAGATCAAGTCCTCTTACCATTTTTTTCACCTTTCAGATGGAAAAGGTTGAACAAGTTTGATTAATACATTGGGCTGATAAGGGCATGTGGCAAAAGAAATATTCTCATTCATAACCTGTGGTAGTACACACTGATAAAAATTTCATGGAAGGTAAGTGCAATAACTCAAAATTATAAATGGAATTTGATTCAGCAAGTCTACCACTGAGAATGTGTCCTACAGATATACTTGTGGATGTATAAAATGACATAGGTCCAATGCTGCTCATTGTAACTTAGTATATAATAGTAAAACACTGGCAACAATCTAAGAATCACCAGCCGCCATTAAATATGGTACAGTATCCATAATAGTAGATGCAAAAACAGAAATGAGAGTGTACTTTGTTGACTAACATGGAATATTTCCAAGAAATTATAACTGACAAGATTAAGTTACAAAACATTTAAAATATAAACTCTAGATGGTCATGAACTATATCTTGGAAGGATATAAAAGAAGCTGATAATGTTGATTACCTCTTAGGAAGAAGAAAGTAACTCTGACGTCCACCCTGTTAGGCTTTTTCAATTTTATACTTTATCAATTCTGTTTCCTGTTCAAAAAGAAGATAAAATTAAGAAGGCCGCTCTGGCTTCTGTGTGGAAAAGCGCAGAAACTGATAGACCAGCTGGGGCTGGGGCCGTGGGGTCCTTCATGGAGAACTGATGCTGCCTGGGCCCAGCTGGTCATGGGTGAACTGGTGTATCTTTCACAGCCATTAGAGCCCCTTCTTCTCCAGAAACTCTGGGTGTTACTGTCTCCCAGAGACTGTTTCTGAAAAAAGGAATAATCCCAATAGAATCTCCTTGTTGGGCCCAGAGGAGAGAAGGGCCGTGCCCAGACCACAGAGCTAGCTGGTGATGAGTCGATAGGAGATCTTAGGTCTTTTGAGTCCCAACCCAGTGCTGACTCATTTCTAATTGCTAGAGTCTTGAAACCAAAGCCCACTTGCCTCCTGTCCCACTTTCCAAGCCTCCGCCTTTTCCACACCCTCCCTGCGAACCCACAGGCATCACGGGTCCTGTGGCTTCTGCAGTCTTTTCTCTCTCTAGCCTTCCTTCTTGCCTGCTGCCCACCCCTGCCTCGGACCTCAGTTATCCTCCCCTCCTCCTCTCCAGGAGGTCCTCCACTACACACACACACACACACACACACATATACACCTGCACACAGGGCTGAACTCTTTTAAAGACCACCACCAAAGTTTCTGCACCCAAGAGACCTCCCAGGATGAGCCATCAGACCCCTGGCTTCTCTCCCATGCACCCACCAGCATCCTCTTCCTCCCATCACGCTCCAAACTTGCCCATCCTATATTCCCACCTCTTTCATTCCTTTTGGCTAACCAATGTAATTAATTTCAATTCCACCTTCCACTCTCAATAGAGCGTTTCTCCAATCAGTGCCCTGAGTCAGAGGCATAAGGGGCAGACATTTCAGGTGGCTTGCATTCAGATCCACCACAGGGCTAGGGCACGCCCTATCACACCCCCACGCCACCACCCCCACCCCTCCACATGTCAGAATGGGACCCAGGCCCCTAAACCCTGTGCCGGCTTTATATTCCTCATTCTACTCATTTAGTCTAACATTTGACGTCAGAAGTCAATGGATTAATCCTACCCTGGTTTATAAATATCTGCATGTGGACTAGAGACTCTGGGAGCCACTAAACAGAATAACTAACTCTTCAGTTAGGGAATGACAGTCACTTGGCAACAGACTGGGGTGTTTTTCCGGAATAGGCTTTCACCTAATTCCAAAGATATTAAACACAAGGTCTCTCCACTCTTTTCCTGGAATGTGGTTGGGCTTGAGGGGTCTATGGCTTGGGTACAGTTTTGTACTCCGGAAGCCTTCCTGTACAGACCCTGTCTTGCTCATGCATGGTGACACTTTGGCCCCGTGACACCACACGCAACCATGAAGAAAATGGAGCAGACAGGCTTCGGCGTAAGCAAGTAAAAAGCGAGTAAAAGCCACAACCCTCAAAGGTGGAAACAAGCTTCCCATGGGCTCAGAGGGACCCTGCCGTGGGCGCTAATGCCATCCTCCCTTGTCTGGTGTGTTTACGCAGCACGGCCACAGAGTGACGTAACAAATGCTTTATTGATGATTCAACACCCACACTGTGCCATTCCCTGATCTGTTTAATGTGCTGTCCTTCATTAGCAACGTGTGTTTCAGGGTGCTGTGCAAAATCACAACCAGCTCGGGGCACCAACGTGCCATTTCCCTCCAGCCGTCACCATGCAGCTGGGGTAAATGGGCTCCCACAGTTTGTCTCTCTGGCTTGCACTGAGCCAGTATGTGACTACAGCATGTGCAGAAGAGGTCATCTCAAGAGGGCTCAATCAGGATAAGCAAATAAATGAATGAATTTACCTACATTTTAAAACTTTACCGCCCCTCCCTAGCTTGCCAAGCGCTTTTGCAGTTTGTTACCCCTGGCGATCCTCTCCTGTCAGTTACAGCCCAGCAAGAGACCTACGATTCACACAGACAGGGCCCTGAAGACACTGACGAGCATCAGGGATCCCTAAGCGCTCCTCTTTTTATTTACTTGGCTGCACCAGGTCCTAGTTGTGGCATGAGGGACCTAGTTCCCTGACCAGGGATTGAACCCAAGCCCCCTGCACTGGGAGTCTTAGCCACTGGCTCATCAGAGAAGGCCCCCAAAGGGCTCTTCTGTCCGAAAAGGCTAGAAACCACGAGGGTATGTGCTACACTCCCCTTTTACAATTGAGGGCACAGCTCTATAGAGGCACGAATTAGAAGACAAGAGCCCATGCCCTCATGAGCCCTGGGGACGCGACTATAAAATACAGTGGCTGCCCTTATCCGTGGGGGATTCTTTCCAAGAGTCCTACTGGGTGCCTGAACCATGAATAGTGCCAAGTCCTACATACAAACATACCCGTGATGAAGTTTGATTTATGAATTAGGTACAATAGGAGAATTGCTAGCATCACTACTCTTGTACCTTGGGGCCAATAACTAAAATAAGTGTTACCTGAACTGCTATATAGCCCAGCTATAGTTCACCTGATAACCTAACTGGCCACTAAGTCAGTAAACAACGGGGTATACTGGACAAAAACTAAACTAAACTAAAGAGCCTCTTGATGAAAGTGAAAGAAGAGAGTGAAAAGGCTGGCTTAAAATTCAACATTCAAAAAAATCAGATCATGGCATCTGGTCCCATCACTTCATGGCAAATAGAGGGGGAAACAATGGAAAGTGACAGACTGTATTTTCTTGGGCTCCAAAATCCCTGCAGATGGTGACTGCTGCCGTGAAATTGAAAGATGCTGGATCCTTGGGAGAAAAGCTATGACAAACCTAGATAGCCTATTAAAAAGCAGAGACATTATTTTACCAACAAAGGTCAGTATAGTCAAAGCTATGGTTTTTCCAGTAGTTATGTATGTAGATGAGAGCTGGACCATAAAGAAAGCTGAGCGCTGAAGAACTGATGCTTTTGAACTGTGGTCTTGGAGAAGACCCTTGAGAGTCCCTTGGACTGCAAGGAGAGCAGCAAACCAGTCCATCCTAAAGGAGATCGGTCCTGAATATTCACTGGCAGGACTGATGCTGAAGCTGAAGCTCCAATACTTTGGCCACCTGATGCGAAGAGCTGACTCATTGGAAAAGACCCTGATGCTGGGAAAGATTGAAGGCAGGAGGAGAAGGGGACGACAGGGGATGAGATGGTTGGATGGCATCACCGACTAGATGGACGTAAGTTTGAGCAAGCTCCAGGAGTTAGTGATGGACAGGGAAGCCTGGTGTGCTGCAGTCCATGGGGTCACAAAGAGTCAGACACAGCTGAGCGACTGAACCGAACATTAGACAGAGGAATGGTTTCATAACCTAGGTAGGATGGAGTAGAATGGTGTGAGATTTCATCAAGCTATTCAAAACATGTGCAATTTAAAACTTCTGAATTGCTTATTTCCAGATTTTCCATTTAATATTTTTGGACCCACGGTTTATATGGTTAGCTGAAATCATAGTAAGCGAAACTGAAGAAAAGGGAGGATGACTGTACCACAAGTATTCTTAAATCAGTGGATTTGTTATGTTCCAATGAGAGATGCCCTTCAAAGTTAAGAGGGGCAAGGCAGTGTCAGGGCTTAGAGCTCAAGCTCTGCACCTCAAGCCCTGGACTCAAATCCCACCCCACCACTCATCGGTCAAGGGGCCTGGGCAAGATCCCAACCTGTGTGGTTTTCAGCTTCCCCACCTGTGAAGTGAGGATGTTGCCAGGAGCGTCGCAAGGATTCAGGGAGAGAATGTACACAGAGCCTTTAGTGCAGTTCCTGACACACCAACTGCACACCCACGACAATATGCCTCTGTGAGCCTTGCTTTGCTGGAAATATTTCTGGACTCTAAGAGTTTACATCAGGGCTTCCCTGATGGCCCAGTGGTGAAGAACCCACCTGCTCATGCAGGAGACACGGCTTTGATCTCTGGTCCAGGAGGATCCCACAGGCTGAGGAGCAACAAAGCCCATGGACCGTAACTACTGAGGCTGTGCTCTAGGGCCCACGTTCCACAACAAGAGAAGCCACTGGGATGAGAATCCTGCCCGCCACAACTAGAGGGTAACCTCCACTCACTGCAGCCAGAGAAAAGCCTGCTCGGCAACGAAAACACATAAAACAAATAAAGCTCAGACAAAAATAAATACATAAATGTAAATTAATTAAGAAAAATAACTGATATTGGGGTAATTTACAAATGACAGAGAAAAGAAGTCCTGTGGCTTTAGTTCTATTTCTGCCTGTGTCGCTAACAACGAACAGCCCCTTACGTGGTCATCAACTGGCTCATTTGGGCTGTTTCCAACGATGAGCCCTCTCCTAGTCAAGAACTACTGAAGGTGTCACAGGCAGAGCTCAAGGGAGGATTCTCAGCCAAGCCTTCAACAACAGCATCACAGGAGTCAGTCTGTCCTCTGCATCTTTGTCGGTGGTGGTGGCCAGCGGGGAGGGAGAAGCTCTGTGTTGCCATGGAAACAGGCAGTCTCTACACTGCAGGTCAGGCCTGCAGATCCTCTAGTCACCCCCACCCCCTTCCTTTTATTCAGTTCCCTAGAGCACGTGGTGGATGTCAGTGGGTGGTAAAGGGAAGTCAGTTATCCTGGCTAGAAGCAGGCAGGGTCAGGGGATAGGGGTAGGGGGACGACACCCTTCAATCTGGAAACTGAACCAGGGAGGAGGTTCAAGAAACCTGCAGGGGGGCTTAAAGTAGGCGAGTCAGTCTAGACACGTGCTGTCATGAAGAACAGCCCACCCCTCGCCCCCCTTCTCGGGGGCTAAGGAGGAGCGAGAACCAGAAAGACAATTAAGCACTCTTTTGACTGCACGCCAGGTCTCCCAGACCTCCAGGTCCAGGTCAGAGCTCAAAAGAGGGGCCGCGACTCCAGTCTTTTAAGAGCTTTGTTGGATGACATCCAAGGTTCGGCCTTGTCTGCCTGCAACTCTCTTTAAATCTTCTGAGGCTTCCCCACACAGAGCTCTCCCCTGCCCCCTCCTCACCTGATGACTAAGTGGTGAGGGAGAAGGCATGTATTCCTACCACGTACTTGTTATTTGGGTGGAGAGTTCTTAATTCTCAACCCCGAAGAACAAGCTACCTACTTCCTTTTGCTTCTTGGTCTGAGACATACTTGGATATGGAGTGCTGTGGACTTGCTAGAGAAAACATTTTAAGAGGAGACTAGGTACAATTTTTGTTTGTTTGCTTTTTAGGTATAATGTTTTTAATCAATTCTTTTTTTATCGAAGGATAGTTGATTTACAGTGTTGTGTTAATTTCCACAGTACAGAAGAATGACTCAGTTATACACATACATACATTCTTTGTCATTCTTTTCCATTATCATTTATCCCAGGATACTGAATATAATTCCCTGTGCTATACAGTAGGACCTTGTTGCTTGTCCATTCTATATGTAATCATTTGCATCTACTAACCCCAAACTCTCAGTCCACTCTCTCCCTACTCCTCCCCTTGGCAACCACAAGTCTGCTCTCTATGTCTGAGTCTAATGATTTAAATGCATGATAGATTTCCTCCCCATTTGCCAAAAGCTATCCTAAAGAGGGCTGATAAAAGTCTGCTAAATGCTGGTGATTATATAGTGGAAACACGCACCCCTGCAGACATGAAGTCAGAGGGCTCCTACCATCCTGGCCGCCTAGACCAGTTCATCAGAGCAGTCACTGAGGAGCCGCCGCCAAACACCACAGCCAGATATCGCAGGGCCTTGGAATGGCTTCTCATCCTAGGAAGAAGAAACCTGATGCCGGAATTCGAGGAACCCAGCAGATTCCAAATTGTACACATGTGAGAAGAAACGAAACGGCCACCATTCAAGTCATTTCCCAGTTCTAGGACCTCCTGGGTTTTCTCTTTGCCCACTCCTGCTCTCTACCACTCACCCCCTGCACCTCCTTCCTCCACGCTCACCATCCCTACTGCGCCTCGGCTCAGGCTTTGTTCTCAAAGGCAGTGCTGCCCACCCTCCCCTCCCCACCTTGGTCCACCCTCGGTGCTCCTCCTAGGATCCGGAGGCATTTTGTGCCTCAGACTGTGCTTTTGATCTGATTCCACACTGCTTTATGATGGGAACAGGCTATGTCCACCACAGCATCTCAGGTTCTCCCAAACAGGTAGAGTCGTTCTCCTGCAATATCCACAGTAATCAGTGTTTCAAAAGACTAGTTGATCAAGCACCATATTTGATGTAGAAATGTAAATAAAAATAGCCCCAGGCATCCTCAGGCACAACTAACTGTGGCTGAACCCTCCCTCTGGCACCATCTTCTAGATTCAGCATCCTCCTCCTTCCCTTCATTTGAGGGGCGCTGCTCCTGGTTTTCTCATGTAAAACAACTTCTATGTTCTCCAAAGACATAATTATCGACCTGGAGGTTCTTCTGTGGGAGTGAGCACCAGTCTCCCCTCAAGGTTTGGCGTGCCCTGGGATGTTCCTTAGGACCACACTGCAGTATCTGCAGCCTCCACTGCGAGCAATCTAACTCCTATTCCCCAGCCCTGGATAGAAGGTAAGGACTAAGCCAAGTTCACTTGGTTTCCAGGGGAAGGACGAGAACCACAAGGCTCATGGCCCTGCTTTGTAAAAGGCTGCTCTGGAACCCAGAGATGCGCCTTAGCATCTGCAGGCACCATTCACGTCCATGAACTGGGTTGGACTGACCCTCCATCCCACCGCTCGCCCTGCTCCTACCCCAAACTCACTCCCATTTCACGGCTTGCCAGAACCTGGAGTCACCAAGGAGAAAATGAGAACAGCTGATCAAGAGGGAACCCCATGGAAGGCAAAAAAACCAAAGAACAAAAACAGTGGTGGAGGAAAGAAAGAAGCATACTAAGCATTTTGAGGAAAACAACTTAAAAATTAATGAGCTCTCAAGAAAGAAAGGCATCACAAGAGGATCAATCAGGAGAGTTTTTCTGAGCCCAAGGCACTGCTGGAAATGTTGAAGTGGACACAATGATGTAGGATAGATTTTTTTTTAATGTTTGGGAAAAACTGATTTTAGCCTCTGACCTCAAGGAGCTTATAACCTAAGTGGTGCTGATCGAATCTAAACCATCCTTCCCAAAGGCCCTGGTCCTGTTAAATTGACTGTCGAGGTTCCTTTCAAGTGCGGCCATGTCACCCCATGGGCTCCCATGTGAGTTCTCGGGCATCTGCATTCTCATGAGGTTCCAAGAGCTGCTGCCAGTTGTTGCCATGGTGGGAGGGAATTTTCAGTCGTGGTGGTTAGGGAAGACTTCACACAGGAGAGCGAATTTAAACTGGGTCAAGAAGAGTGGATAAATTTGGAAGTGCAGAGAGAAGGCTGGAGAGCTTTCCAAGGCAGAAAGGAGCTCACGATTTAGCAAGGAAGTTAAGTGTACCTAGGCCTAATTATAACATGATAAATGCTCTCCTGCCAGTAGAGACACATGACAAGGGGAATACTTAGGACAAGGAAGTTTGTCCTTTTAAGGACAAACGAATAAAGAGAGGTCCATGGTGGAGGCGGGATGTGAACTAGACTTCGAGGGATGACTAGTGTTATATCAGATTGAAAAGGGAAGGACATTCAAGATACTAGGACCAGAACAGGCAAACACGGAAGCCAGGAAGAGCAAGTCTGGGGTGAGAACGTCTATGTAGAGCCAACACTTGGCTGATATTAAAGAATCCGTCTTCCTCCTGCAGTCTTCCACTAAAGCTAGGCCCTGATGCTTAATAATGGCAGGACAGGAAAGGATATATACTAGATTAGTAGTAGCATATGGAGAAGGCAATGGCACCCCACTCCAGTACTCTTGCCTGGAGAATCCCATGGACGGAGGAGCCTGGTAGGCTGCAGTCCATGAGGTGGCTAAGAGTCGGGTATGACTGAGCGACTTCACTTTCACTTTTCACTTTCATGCACTGGAGAAGGAAATGGCAACCCACTCCAGTGTTCTTGCCTGGAGAATCCCAGGGACGGCGGAGCCTGGTAGGCTGCCATCTATGGGGTCGCACAGAGTCGGACAAGACTGAAGCGACTTAGCAGCAGCAGCGGCAGCAGCAGTACTAGCATAACTGTGACATTTAGAGTCTTTTTTATTATTTTACTATTCTCCAGCATCTCTAGGGTGAAGATAAGGAGTCTTGAATGTCAGGTTTTATTGAGAATGAAAAAGGAGATCTTAATTCCGAGAGTTCCATTCACGTACCAAAAACAAAGCTTGGACAACCGAATGTGGAGTTTTCCCTAGAACAGAGATAGGGGGAACTTGGGATATGAAGTAAGGAGAGTCATTTCATTAAGGAGAAAGTGGAATGACTCCTAGGGCAGGGACAAAGGAGGAGTCAGAAAGGAAGAGTAAGTAGGTTGTAAAGAAATAAGAATGTCCGGAACTTCATCTTCCCTCCTCTCAGAGTCAGAACTCGTGTGTGTGTGGAGGACTCAGGGTGAGGATGGAGAGTGAGACAGAAATAGCATGATGGGTAAGAGGACCGCCTTCCTAGGCATAACCTGGTGAGCCACTCAGAGAAGTCCTTCTTATGACTCACAGGCATATATGCAACACAGCACAGCTTGGAGGCACTAGCTCGGGACTGCAGAGGGAACTGACCAGATAGTCTGATAATAGTCTGTTGGCTCCCCAAACTTGAGCAAGATGCTCAGGACATCCCACAGTTCCAATCTCCTCCTTTCCGAAGAGCCAACCAGATGAATTGTCCTAAAGCTGGAAAATGAAGGCTGCTGAACAATGGAGACCTTGAAACCAAAGGCAATGGCAGACTGCGGTCATCAGCGGGATATACCAACATGAGAACAAAAGCCAGAGTCACTCACATGCACCAGCAGAGTCAGTAAGGGCACGAGCCACTGAACAGACAGCAGGATGGATCCCCGGCAGCAAGCCTGCCCAAGGAACTGAGCACACGCACTGGAGGGCCGCTTCTCCTGGCACCCAGAGAGGACTTCTACTCCCCCACCTGCTAAAGCCACCTCCAGGAGGAAAATTGGAAGATGCCTTGAAAAACAGAGCATTTATTCCAAAGAGGCAATTAGACGCTCGAGAATAAGAGAGTGAGTTATCTTTGATTGGCAAGTGTAAGGTCATTTCCCACTTCCCACACCCTCCTAAATAAAGCTAGAAGGGGCTCATGAGATATTTTAAATTAATGATATGAAATGAAGAGAGTGTGACTTTCTTTTGTGCGGTCTGAGATACAGTGTGTGGGAGGTGGGAAAAGAGCACAGCATGGGCAGGGCAAGTCTGAAAGCCCACAGGGAACGCGCTCTAAAGCCGGCGTTTGCTCTCTGACCATCACTTTGGGCTTTCTAAAATGCAACTCCCACGCTCCTTTCCAGATCTGCTAAGTCAAGATTCCTCAGGGGAGGCCAGGGAAGCTGCATTTTAAAAGCTTTCCTTGTGACTCCATTTGGGAAACTGGTCATTGAAACCCTGGTATTAATTCAAGAATTAGCCTTGGACAGGACACAGCTTCCTCCCAGTCAAAGGGAAAAAGACCAGGGCAAGTGGAACAGAAAGGTGACTTCAGTAAGAGGGTAGGATGGACAGTCAAGGGTGGCTGGTACAAATGAATCTCAACACACGTGGCTGGGAACAGCGGGACAGTCCTAACAGGGTTGCAAGGACGTCTGTCTGCATTTCCTGTTGTCTTTTAGAGTGGGAGTTACTGAAAATGTACAGGCTGTAGGAAGGGGCAAATGGTGACTGAGAATTGAACATCTGAGAAGGAATGACTGATTGGAAGCCCTCTAGAGAAGCCACACAGAACCACCTGGGCTTG
>SJYX01003820.1:0-11537 GCA_006410675.1 Oreotragus oreotragus
TTTTTTTTTTTTTTTTTCTCCCAGCATCAATCTGCACCTAAAGCACAAGAGGTCACTTCAAGTCACTTCAATGGAATAAAAAATTCCCATTCAATGCATTTCCAGTGAAAAGAGAAGCACCAGAAAGAATTAGAAGTAAAAATAAAGGAAAAGCCCTTTGGTTTAGACTTGTTAGATAAACAAACTAACTCTGCAAAGAATACCACAGTGTGTGGTTTGATTTGTGAAATTGTACCAACTGATTAGGACTCAACGTCTATTATTGTCAGATCATTATGTAATTTCAGCAGCGCAAACTTTTCTTAAAAAATTGTACCATGATAACAGCTAGGGATATTTCAGTAATACAATAATGACTTCGTGGTGACCATTTACCTTTGGTCTTGTAGGATTTAAGCTTGGGAACAGATACTGTCAAATTCAAAAACAAAACAAAACAAAGCAATATAACCGATCACAAAACATCATAGTACTAGTTACTTCTTTAGTGAGAGTCAATAAAGTAATTTCATCATATAGTTATTTTCTAAAATAAGTATCTGCTCTGAAATACATGAAGGGACATAGATGGCAATCAATCAAACCTTGGTTTATTTCTTTCTGGTCATCTGAAATTAAGGGCTAGTTTAGATATCTAAACATTTCAGTAATCTGAGGGTGCCTGGATCAGCAGATGAAGCACAAATATAAATCTAAACCTTTGGAATATCAAGTGTGGATATAGTGCCTACCACAACCCACATTTGTGAATGAAAACGCTGTATTTCTTTTCATTCTACAGCCTCCTGATCACCAGTAGAAACTCACTCCATTGTTCAGTGCCAAAGGGAGATACCTGTCCATAAGAAGATTAAAAAGGCTACCATAAAAATGAAAATACATAGTTCTATCCTATGTTTATATCAAGTTGGAAAATTGAGAGCCCACTTTTGATAGAGTTGAAAGCTGAGTTATTATTAGTTTTAGAAAATGAACTTTTTGCAAGGAAGAAATAGAAAACTATGCCTAAGAAGGACAAATGGGGAGTACACAAGATGCACTGAAGTGACTGGTTTGAAGTGGCCTACAAAGTACATTCAAACCACCTGGTACAGGACACTGTCATCTCAACTAAGTCAGTTCATTACAAACATCACTCCTATCTAATCTGCCATAAAACTTCAGCTAAAGACTAGGACTGCTCTAGCTATGAAAGCAAAAATAGCCCCCAAAGTTAACTGGAAGCAACTTTTTGTGCATTATGAAAGCATTTTCTTAGAAGCAAAGAAAAAAAAATACTATGATTAAAAATAATGTTCTAATAAAGCATAGTGCCCACACGCAAAGGAAAAACATCCTATATAACCACAATCTGTGAGGCTTCCTTGAACATTAACTGCTATCCTGGATGTAATTTTTCACACCATCTGGAAGACAAGCGTCTGACAGGTGACTCAGTGTGACTTGGGGATCTTCAACAATGTGGTGTCAGGCAATCTCACAGACATCTCTGGCTCTTCACACCGCCTCTTAAAAAAGTTTCTGACAAGTTCAAGAAATGAAGGATGTAGAAAACTATTCTTTTCTTCCCATCAAAATCCATCTTTTTTAGTGGATTCTCCAGTGAGGCAAACTGAGACCACAACACAGTAAAATGAGGTATTGATATAGCAGCTGTTCATCAGGACGTCTCTTTCCTTGCTTGAGTATCTGTGAGCGTTACTGCTGCTGACCAAAGAATAGTTTATTATATATCATCTCCTTTATTCTCAATCAGACCAAAGTTAAACTTATTTCAAGATTTCATCACCTACTGAAAACAAGCAGCACACAGCCAAAGGCTGTAGCCTTCTCCCCATGTATCACCTCTTCCCTCTCTCCACCAAATAACCTCCTTAATAAACTTAAATGTACTGCTCAAAGCATCATGAGTATTTTGTTGGTATTTCTGTTGGTGTGACATTGGTGAATAGCTCAGTGTCTTTCTGTACGTATTTGTGTGAGAAATGATGTTAAGCTTCAAAATGCAAACCACAAACAGAAATCCAGGCAGATGCCAACTTAAAGATTTCAGTATTATGACAGAATTTATACATACACTGATGTATTCAAAAGGGAAAAAGACCTACTGAATCACTTCTCTGCAAAATACAGCTGAGTAAGAAGATGTGGAAGTTCTCCAGAAGATGCAAAGTTGTGTACTATAAAATATGTCCAAAGACATTTAGTTCTGGCTTATGAAACTTCCAATGATATTTAAAGAAACAGACATAGATAGGAAATCCAAAGCTGTGCCCACAGCTGCATGTTCTTATTTTTAAACTAATATCTAACAATCATGGGGAAATAACAGACATTCAATTCAACATCTCAAATTCCTCTTTAGAATGTTTGCATAAACCAAGAGGCAGGTCATTTCTGGATATCAGATAAATTTATAGGTTTTACAAAAACATAACAAACTTACGCCAAAACAAGACCAGTCTGGGTAAGTAAGTATATTACCTATGCACCAAGAAAGGAGGACAGTCTCAGAAAAATAAGGGAGGTCTCAGTGTTTTGTCCAAAATTCCAGAAACTGCCCACTTACGGTATACAAACAACAGGGAGGTGTTGAAACATTTACCAGTGTCTTATGTTTTAACAATAAAATCAGTTCATATTTTAGTAACACAACATTACAATCACAATGTAAATACTAAGAACTCAAGGCCAAGGCTAGAACCAACTCAAACCATAAGCTACCATCGCCTGTTTCCTCCACCAAGAATTCAAGCTTGTCCAGTAATTTAGACTGTGGTTTCCCGACCAGTTTTGAGATTGGGTGCCGAGAACTGTCGCCTCATTCTCGGAGGTGTCACAAACTGGCTACAGTGGTTGGGTCTGTCAGTCTGCTTCTGACAAGAAGTGGCTGCACTGCCCTCCACCTGAGCTCCAGTGTTATAATTACAGTAAGCTTGACGGTGTTGGTGCATGTGGCGTTTCGCCTGAAAAGTCTGCAGGTCAGCGGTGGGGGGACCACTGTGGGAGGCGAGCACTTCTGGGGAAGCCGATGCCTGGCAGCGCGCACTTTTCGGTTGGCCGTTATTGAGAGAATTGCTTCTCCAGCGTAACTGAGGTGGCTGTTGTTGATTATTAATGTGCTGCTTGCTAACCTGAATGTGATCTTGACTTCGAGTGCCCTGAGGGCCCCATGGTAACTGGGGATCCTTAGAAACTGCTCTAGTCCCCTTTTCTTGGTTCTCCGGCTTATTTCCTTTCCTTCCGTCTTCCTCTTTGGGAATCCTAAGCTCTATCACCTCATCTTCTGTGATGATGATGTGTGTCCCGGGACTCCACGAGTTTCTGTGTTTAGGGTTGCTCTTAAACGGAAACCGGGGCTTCCGGTTCTCCGGAGGGATGAAGCGATGAGGTACATTCTGCCGACGAAGCTGCTTTGTTATTTCCTGCTGCTGCAGGTTCTTGAACCGAATTTGCTCTTGCCTCATCCAACGCAGACGTCCACGTCTAAAAGCTGGGTCTCCGTTCATCAGCTGGGAGACACGCTCTTCTTTCCCAAGGTCTCCGCCGTCGCCTTTACTTCCATCATTCTCAGGCTTGCTACTGGCACCAGCACCACTGGGTTCCTTTGATTTTTGGTTTCCTTGGGTTTTCTGTTCTGGAGACCCAATCAGCGGCAAGACTTTCTCCATTTTGAGCATTTTATTTCTTAAGACTTTTATCTCCTCATCTTTCATGTTATTTTGCTTTTTGACTTCTTGCAAAATATCTTCCAGCTTGTCTATATGAACCTTGAGGTCATCCACATCAGTCCCGCCTTTACTACTGGCCATTACGTCCTCAATCTTCTCATCCCCTACACCAACGGTGTCCCAGACATCCCTGGCCACTGCCCTCCAGGAGTCCCGCTCATTAGGATCTTTCTTCCCATACATGGCACAAAGCTCTTTCATCTTAACAATGGCCAAGGCTTCAATCTCCTGCCGACTATGCCGAAAATCATTGAGAGCAACCTCGTAGCATATCTCTTTCACAGCCTGAATCTTAAGATCTGAGATGGTGACCCACTTGGAGTCTTTACTCAGGCGTCTTCTCTGGGGGATCTGATACATTTTTATTGGTTCCCGTTTCTTCCCACTGCTGGGGAGGCCGCATTTTTTAACAATGGTTTGCAGCTTGCTGGGAGGCAGCTTTTCTCTCAGAGAAGTGATCAGTTTCCAGCTCTCTTCACAGGACCTCTTGTCAGAATCATCCCCGCTATCAGAATCCGCGTCCTTTGGAAAAACAAAATCAAAAATGGCCCCAAAATAACCAAAATTAAAATGTAAAAAAGGAAACTCAAATTGAAGAAAAAGCAAGCAAAAAAGCCCTAATAAATTTAAAAATGAAACCAAAAAAGTTAAAAAAAAAAACAAACCCAAAACAAACAAACAAAAAACCCTAGATAATGTGCAAGTCTATTAAGACATATGCTTATGTAGATTATCATCAAGAAGACTTGCTTTTTTTTTTTCTAGTAACATTAATCCAAATTTCCACTTTGTGGCTTAAGTGATGGAATCTGCAATCAAATTTCTTAGGAGGGCTGAAACAGTGAGAAAGTCTCTCACTGTAAGGTCACATGAAGTTATTAACAAAATGGTGTGAAATAACATCTCCACTATCTCAAGAGAATGAACTAAAACCTTCACCCCACACATGCTAACACCCATGCAGCCACTTCCCCACATTTGCCTTGGTTATTGCTGTTGCTTCTTCCAGAGACTCTTTCCCCCATGAGTGAGCACAGATGCCATACAAGATGTGACGAGCAGGCAGATTAACAAAGGTTAGTAATGCTGGAGAATGCCACGTTTTGTTTAGCTTTACTAAAAAGAGCAGCCCTAGAAAAAAGTTAGAAGATGAGAAAGTAGAAAAAGAAGCAAACAGGGATGTTAAAAATGCTAAGAATCCCTATTAGCAGACCATGAGAGATTCTTATCAACCAAATTGTCTTTTTGCTAGAAGGTAAGAGGGTTCTGAAACTAGTCTTTCCAGGAGCACACATGAGATTTGCTACTTTCCTGAGTCATGACAAATTGATCTATTTCATTTGTTACAATTAAAGTTTGTTATCTATACAATAAGGACACATAAAAAAGGATCTTTATAGTGAGTCCGCTATTTTGTTTTCCACACATTTAGACCAATAAATACCTCATCTCCAGAATTTTAGGAAACAAATCTCCAGAACATAAACTAAGCTAGGAAAACATGCTTTCATTTAAACATTATTCAAAATTGCCAAACTAATATTTCAATAAATACAACCTAGAGATCTGTTGTTTCATCTATGAAAACCTATGGTATTTCTAGTTTTTTGAGGTATATTACTTTAAGGTGACAACTCTATCAACATGTAAAACACAAAAGATTATATTCTGCTTATGTATTCTGCTTGTGGACGCTATTTAAAACATTATTTCCAACTCTCTGTTTTTCCAGCTATTTTTGCACCATTACCTCTTTTTCAAACAACTTTACTTAGGCTTACAACAGCAGTCTGACTTTACAACTAAGCAATTTCAATGGCTATTTGGATAATAACCAATTATTCTTAACAAACACAAGCAAACTTGGTAACATGGGTCTAAATGAAAGCTGGGTTGGATTTAGAACTCCCTATGACAGACAAGATTAAGGAAGGCTCTCTATTCAAGAGATAAAAGTTACTGATAAAAGAAACTACTCACTAAATGGTAGTTCAAGGTCGTCTAGTAAGTGAAAATGTTCTTATTTAATAGTCTCTTTGACTTGGCTATGGTTACCATAACCATCTCTTAGGAAAGGTTTAGAAAAAAAAAAGAATTGAAACTAATAAATAGTATCTTGTTTTCTAGACCAAAGACTTCTATGTCTATATGTACAGTTACTTTCTAGGGAATGAAAAAATAACCCCTGACAATAATAGCAATAATTTGGCCCCTGAATTTGGTGACATTACTACTGATTTGTATTACTGACATTTGCCTATAAATGGATACTAAACCATTTATAATACCTACTTATTTGAAAATTTAGCAACACAAAACGGATAAAGCTAAATTTATAGACTCTACACTATTTTTTCCTTTTCCTTTTTAGTTTAAAAATCTTAATAAAATCTAATCTTAAGTGATAAAGGATGACATTATTAAACATTAGAGAAAAAAAGTATGTGACGTCTAAAAAGGTTTTCTCGTATATATGCAAAAACTGAGTTATATAGAACACAAATTCGCTCTGATTCCTTCTACATAATTAACTATCAGTTTTTTCCTCTGAGCTTCTTTTATTTTTCTTTAAAAATTGCCTAATGATGAAATGAATAACTCATTAAGGAACTAACAATTCTAATTATTGCTTTAATATATTTAAGTGATAAAAGTTACACCTTTAAACTCTAAAATAAAACATAATTAAATGAGTTTACATAAATTCAAAAGAACTAAATTAAATCAAGTGGCCATAATTTTCTTTCTTTTTATAATACTGGTCATATTGCCTCTGTAGAATATGTTCTCTTTAAAGCTCAAACATATCACCCCTATCACTTACTACTGGCCACAATACTGAAAACTCTTACAAAACTTATGTGCCAAGATTGAAATCCTATCTTATGTCAAAAAAAAAAGATTTTAAGATATTTAGATTCATTTATTACAGGGCTGGAAAAACTACCCAGATCTGCCCAACTCACATGTCACTAAATGATTCTTCTGTTTTGATTAAATATCAAATGGAAGGTAGGCCTCCTGAAGAGACTGCCTGAAGACTATGAAAATAAAGGAGAGAAGATTCCCAAAATATGTGTCAAAAAGCAAGCATAGAAAGACCAGGCATACAATCAAGCACTAACTAAGAAAGAATGTTCAGCAATGTAACAATGGGACACAGTGGGGGAATTACTGTAATAAAAAACTCATGAGCCTGAATTCCATTTTTTGTAATCCTGTTATTATGCAAAAATAATCACATACAATAAATAATAAACATTTACTGAATATTAAGTCCTTTGTATCCTCTTGGTGTTTATCCATAGGGTGCATTCAAAACATATCTGTCGGTTGACTAATATAGGGTCATAAAAATACATTTTTAATTCAGTACTGTTAATGGCTAAATATTCCTCAGGCTGAAGTGTTAGAAATCAACTCCTTTTGAGGATGAGAAATTTAAGTGGAACAGACAGTTGGATTTATGAGAGGAAAGAACCTCCTTGCTTTAAGGAGCTGCTCTTAAAATCCTAGACTGCTTTCAGATACAGAGCAATCAACAATCAGAACCTGATTACTTGCAAACTAAGTATGTCCTCTGGAAACTAAATGTGTCCTGGAGCCATATGGTTTGATGTGAAATTTGCTCAGTCGAGTCTGATTCTTTTCAACCCCATGGACTGTAGCCCACCAGGATCCTCTGACAACGGAATTCTCCAGGCAAGAATATTGGAGTGGGTAGCCATTCCCTTCCCAGGGATTGAACTCAGGTCTTCTGCATTGCAGATTCTTTACTATCTGAATTTACTTTTTGTTTATTAATAGTCACTATCTTTACTTCAGAGCACAGAATGATCACCAGCCATCACTATTCGTTTACACCTGGTTAGTGACTCAAGTGGTCCTAGCAGCATTGGCATCACCTGGGAGCTTCTTAGAAATGCAGAATCTCAGGTCCTAACCTAGACCTACAGGATCAGCATCAGCATTTGACAAGACTCCCAAGATGTTGAGAAACACTGTTCTACTGGACAGAACACCAAAGAAAGCCAGAAGACTCATGTTTAAGCCTCAGACCCATCAGTTAAGAATGGGCAAAGTAGCATTTTTTTGGATTTTGCTTCCTCAACTATAAACCAGAGGAAATATCTGTCACTTTATTCACATATATAGCAACTAAAGAGGGTTATTTTGGAAATCAGAAAAATGATGGATGTTAAAATTCTCTGTAAATTATAAAGCTGTATACAAACACAAGACACTACTGTTAAAGGCTCCTTCATGTGTCACAAAGTTTTCAAGCCCTTAATCACACTGTAGTTGAATCTTTGTGTTTTCATTACAAACTAAATGCCAAAGAGACCTCCTAAAGAGACTGTCTATTACACTGCTGTTATCTTGTCCCAAACACTTGATTTATTCTTGCAATCCATTCTTTTTTGGGCTTTGCTATAACTTCCAAGATAACAAACTAACTGAGTTAACGCACTGCCAAGCGTGAGAATCAAGCTGCCCTGGAAAAGACTGATTTTGCACAAGTCCTTGGCTTTTCTGATTCATTTAGCAACAGCCTCTCTTTTTCAAAGCACAGTACAGCTATAAGGCTATGGTTTACATGCTATAGTTTACACTTGGTATTCTATATGCTATATTTTATGCTAAGGTAAGAAACCAGTATCCCAGCTTTCTCACTAATGCCTCCTTAACCAGTTCCTCCTTTCTCCCTAATACCACTAAGAAGTCCATCAATCTTAAAAAATTAAAAATTCCTAAACTGCATCCATAGTACCCAAAGGTTGTTATACCTTTTTCTCAATAATATATACCAAATGAATGCCTAGAAGCTTCCCATAACCAGAGTTTTGTAATCCAAAACTGGATGGCTTAAAACATGAAAATCTAACTAATGGATAAACTTATTTATTCATGCAATTCAATTTCTATAAAAAATCAATAAACATCATACAATCCTATCGCCATTAGCATCACAAGCTGCAACCTGAAACTGATTTCTCAGCTATTCACACAAATGCTTTCTCAACCCAGAGAAACCAGACTTTCCTCTCTCCTCTTGGAGTTGTTTGGGCAGCCCCTACTTCCACTGTTACCTCACATGCCATGGAGATCCTTACTGAGAATTCAGACTCCATGCAGGGAACAGAAAAGGATTAACACATGCAACTGTGCAGCAACACTTTTAGACACAGTTTAACTTACAAAAAAAAAGTTCACCCAGCATAAGAACAATCCCCAAGTCAGCCCAAGAGCAGAAAATTAGTACTATCAGGTGATCAGAAACAAAACCAAGGCAAACACCCATCAAATTCAATATTCAGAGTAATTATTATTGAGAGAGGCACCCCTGGTGCATATTCAAAAACCACTATCAAGAGGCCAAGGCTACCAAAAAAGCTCTCAGTATTTGCTCAAAAAGCACTTGGTTTTGATAGAAGATGTGACTTTAAGACACAGAGGCACAGAAGTAGTACCTTTAAGGACAGTATTTCAGGCTAAGGCTACCAGGAGATGGAAGGTCCTTCTCCATGAAGGACACAAGACAAGAGCGCATGGTGTCAGTGAGAGCAGGAGAAGCAACGGGCGAGTGCTCGTCTGTGGGACGGGGAAGGTGGGACATGAGAGCAAGCTGCCCTTTCCTAACGGAGGATGCAGGATGGGCTCCTACCAGTCTCTGCTGCTCCAAGAGAAGATCTGCTTCTTCCTTCTCCTTTTTGTATAGGATCTCCATTTCCTGGAGCCTAGAAGGAAAAGAAGAGCAAGAGAGAAAAGAAACTGTAAAATCACGGAGCTGTTTCAGGAATCCTACTAAATGATGAAAAGAAGTGCAAATCATGTGGGCCACACTGCATCTGTCCATTACCTTTTTTCCATCTCCTGTTTCATATCAATTCCTTGTTTTTCCAGAAGCTCTCTCTGGGCAAATGTCCAGTCCACAGGCTCAGAGGGGGTCTCAGCAGAAGGAGTCTTTTCCCGCTCAGCCCGTGCCTGCTCCGGGTGGTTAAAACGGAACACGTGGTTTTTACCCATGATGATACGGTTTCCTAGCACAAAACAGAAACAGTGTTAAGAAGTCACTTTTTAGATGTGCTGTATCTTGGTTAATAGCCTCACCTTCCCTAAAGCAAAAAGCACTTTCTGGAGTTTTACAAGAACACAAATCCTAATGCTATCACTTCAACCTGAGACAAAGATTTAAAAATTTAAAAGTTGCTTGTGCAAGCCATGTTTTCTGACAAGCCTTTCCCAGTCTCACCTGAGCGCAGCTGAACAGGCTGGGTCACCCTCTTGCCATTTACATAGGTTTCTGAACGTTCACAGGGCTCCAGAGTCACAATAACTAAGAGGAATGCAAACTAATGTTAGCATCACAGACCATGGGAAGAAAACAACGGGAAGCAGTTGAGGACTCAAGGTGACTAGCATAGATTTCTGCAACCAATCAAGTGGCTCAGTGTCTATGTAACAGTTCACTTTAAGGCACCAGGACCAGCACTGCGGCTCAGATAGAAACATACTTAAATTCACTTAAGAATTTGAGAAACTTCAGAAGAAGACAGGAAATGTTAGTTTCAGTGACATCTGGACAGTTCAGTATATAAAAATGAAAACCATCAGAAATCTTAAGTATGAGATATAGGTAATAATCAGAAAATTATGATCGAAAGCTAATATTTTTTATTTAAAAAAAATATATTTTATTTATTTGGCTGTGGCGGGGTCTTAGCTGCAGCATGTGAGATCTAGTTCTCTGACCAGGGATGGAACCTGAGCTCCCACACTAGAAGCGTGGAGTCCCAGTCAGTGGACCATCAGTTGTTGCTGCTGTTGTTCAGCTGCTAAGTCCCGTCCAACTCTTTGCGACATCATGCACTGCAGCATGCCAGGCTTCTCTGTCCAACACTATGTCCCTGAGTTTCCACAAACTCGTATTCATTGAGTCAGAGATTCCATCCGACCATCTCATTCTCTGTTGCCCCTTCTCTTCTTGCCCTCAATTTTTCCCAGCATCAGGGAAGAAATTTTTTCCCTGTACCATCATGGAAGTCTCCAAAGGCTAATATTTTGATTGCTATTGTTGTTCAGTCATTAAGTCATATCTGACTCTTTTGCAAACCCATGGACTGCAGCCTGCCAGGCTCCATGGGATTTCCTATGCAAGAATACTCAAGCAGGTTGCCATTTCCTTCTCCAAGGAATCTTTCTGACTCAGGGGTCAAACTCATGTCTCCTGCATTGACAGGTAGGTTCTTTACTGCTGAGCCACCTGGGAAGCCCAATATTTTAATTAGCAAGGAATAAATTATATAGCAAATAGGAAACGGAGTACATCAAGGCTGCATATTGTCACCCTGCTTATTTAACTTACATGCAGAGTACATCATGAGAAATGCTGGGCTGGAAGAAACACAAGCTGGAATCAAGATTGCCGGGAGAAATATCAATAACCTCAGATATGCAAATGATACCACTCTTATGGCAGAAAGTGAAGAGGAACTAAAAAGCCTCTTGTTGAAAGTGAAAGAGGAGAGTGAAAAAATTGGCTTAAAGCTCAACATTCAGAAAACTAACATCATGGCATCCAGTCCCATCACTTCATGGCAAATAGATGGGGAAACAGTGGAAACTGTGTCAGACTTTATTTTTGGGGGCTCCAAAAATCACTGCAGATGGTGACTGCAGCCATGAAATTAAAAGACGCTTACTCCTTGGAAGGAAAGTTATGACTAACCTAGATAGGATATTCAAAAGCAGAGACATTACTTTGCCAACAAAGGTCCATCTAGTCAAGGCTATGGTTTTTCCAGT
>SJYX01003820.1:16602-92061 GCA_006410675.1 Oreotragus oreotragus
AAAAAAAAAAAAAAAAAAACTTGTTTTTCTAATTAGTTAAAAGGTATCTACTACTTAACAACTATGACCACGTAAGTAAGTAGGAGGGTAACTACTGGAGTTTAAAAGAAAAAAAATGAGAAGGGAGCAGAGGAGGCTAGAAGGATGAGCACAGAAACTGCTTTACTCAGGACAATGGCTATCACGCAAAGTGAAGTGGTATTTTTCTACACAAACCTGAACAGCTGAAATTGCTTCCAAAGAGTTATAATTCAAGGTTGCTGGTACCTGTGGGGAAATCTACATAGAAAGAGTAGCCAAACTGAGGCAAGATGTGCTAGGTTAGGCTAGGAATTTAAGAGAAAGCAACCATTAAGATGAGTAAACACACTGAATAATGACCAAAAGTTAGAGCTTTACTGCCTTGGATTTTATTTCTATAAACAGTATTTCTGAAAGCATTTTAGAAACAGGTTGGCCTTGCAGTGTAAGATGAAATAAAAAATCTCAGAAGTTAAGCCATGTCTCAAAGTTTAAAAGAAAAGGAAGAAAAGGAGCCAGCCCCAAAAGATACGAAGTACCTCACGGACTGAGACAAGCAAAATGTGTCTCAGTCTGGTTCACTTTCACAACACTGTTTCCTACCTTTTTAGGTGAGAAAACCCCAAGGGTTCCTCCGTCTTCCCGAATGGCAACTCCCATCTCAGCCAACAAGGCTTCTCTAGAAAGAGCAACAAGCATATCAGAATCACAGTACCAAAATGACAAGTAAATCAGTCTAACATGAATTGGAAGGTAAAGCAAGCAAAGCAAAAACAATTATCAATGTTTAAAGTCAGTAACACAAATGTGAAAGAATCTACTTATCCCTTCATCAAACAGAAATTATCTTTAAGAGAAAATAGTACATTCAAAATAAATTATGTTCCTGTCTTATGTAAAGCTGTATTTACCCAAAGAGGAACTTTGTCACATCTGCCTCTGGAAGCAGAAAATGATTCATAAATAATATGTCTATTAATATTTTAAAAAGGAAGAAAAGAATATGTCCTGAAGGCAACATATCCCATTCAAGGAACCATTTCTTAAAAATCAACAAAAGCAGTCAGAAAGTAGCTCTGATACGGGGAGTACTGTCTATAAATGTGGTTTTCTCAAATGTCATGTTCCCATGCCTACCATCACATTGATTTAACAATTTTAGCTTAAAATCTCTACAATAAAGAAGAAAATTCTGTTTCATACATTCACTTTATCAACACATTAGCGCTCACTTCTACCTCATCTTCCAGGAAGCAAGAAACTAACATTAACTAAAATGTATATATTTTTAACAACGATTTTATTCTTATTATATTTTGGCCATGCCACACAGCATGTGGGTTATTATTTCCCTGACCAGGGACTGAATCTATGCTCTCTGCATTGGAAGCACAGAGTCTTAAAGTCTGGACCACCAAGGAAGTCCCTAAAAAATATCTATTTACTCCAACAGCAAAAAGTATTATTTGAGGTCATGTTCATTCTTAGGGTAGAGAATCAGGTCAAGATAAAATACAGATTTTAAAAGTTGGCAACTGAAACCACTTAACCTCTACCAAAGAGGTTTTAGGAAACGTCACTCTGAAAACACAATAATCATAACAGGTTTTTTCCTCTGGGCCTTTATCAAAGGCAATCTTTTTGCAAATTAAGAACTCATTCCTCAATATCTTCCATTTTTATATGACTCCCTAGCAACATGTACGGGGAAGGCAATGGCACCCCACCCCAGTACTCTTGCCTAGAAAATCCAATGGACGGAGTAGCCTGGTGGGCTGCAGTCCATGGGGTCGCTAACAGTCGGACAGACTGAGCAACTTCACTTTCACTTTTCTCTTTCATGCATTGGAGAAGGACATGGCAACCCACTCCAGTATTCTTGCCTGGAGAATCCCAGGGATGGGGGAGCCTGGTGGGCTGCCGTCTGTGGGGTCACACAGAGTCGGACACGACTGAAGTGACTCAGCAGCAGCAGCAGCAGCAGCAGCATGTAGTAGATAACTGAGAACAAGACTGTCTAGAGAACATTCACATATCTGAATTTCATTTCAGAGTGTGAATCTGGCCAGAAGTCTCATGCAGGTTTTGTTTGTTGGTTCTGTATTTGGGGAGGAAAGGTTGTTTTTAACTTCTATTTTATCTTTTCTTACTATAAATGTAATCCAAATTCCCCAGATATTTTAAAAACATTCCAGAGTTTAACTTCCTGACCTTTCCATCCTGATGGCCTCTGTTTTACGCAGCTTCTCTTCCCAGGTTTCATTCAACTCAGCAATGATCTTCTCTGATTCCTAAGGAGGAAGTCCATAGTTACATTGTCAGAGTCTTGTAAGCTAACCTTCTGTGCCTAGGAAGGATGGCAAGAAGCAGATGATGCCCACAGAGGATCTGAGGCAGAATCTAATACGATGAGGGTTTTTTTTTTTTCCTGCCCCTGATATATTAATTCCCTTTAAGTTCTAATAAAAATACCTTTACAGTGCAAGAGAGAGAAAGAGAAGGTGTATGCGTGTGTGTGTGTATGTGTGTGTGTGTGTAGAAGAAAAGGTAATACTACATCTCCAAATGCAAAGCACTATTTCTAACAGCTACATCTACAAATGAATAAAGCTCTCTAAGGTATTCATTCAGAGAAGGCAATGGCAACCCACTCCAGTACTCTTGCCTGGAAAATCCCATGGACAGAGCCTGATAGGCTGCAATCCATGGGGTTGCTAAGAGTTGGGCACAACTGAGCGACTTCATTTTTACTTTTCACTTTCATGCATTGGAGAAGGAAATGGCAACCCACTCCAGTATTCTTGCCTGGAGAATCCCAGGGACAGAGGAGCCTAGTGGGCTGCCATCTATGGGGTTGCACAGAGTAGGACACGACTGAAGTGACTTAGCAGCAGCGGCAAGGTATTCACTGCTTTTCGTTTCACTATAATTTCACCACAACACTGAAGGGGTTTAGAATATGCTCCACTAAAATATGATATCTTAGCACATTGAGTATTTTAAGCCCAGTGATTTAAGAAATGGTACAAGCAGGAAGGAATCTCTGACCTCCTGAAGCTAGTCGTAAGACCCTCATGAGATGTAACCTTCCTACCCCTGGAGGAATGCAGCATCCTTATTTCTAGAAGATGAAGGAACACTAAGAAGAATCTGAACAGACAAACCTCGATAAGTCTCCCAGGTTGCTACAGACATTGTTTTATTGTGCTTGGCTTTATTGTACTTCACATGTAAGGCGTTTTTTACAAATTGAAAGTCTGTGGCAACCCTGCATGTAGCAATTCTATTGGTGCCATTTTTCCAACAGCATTTGCTCACTTCATGTCTATCACACTTTGATAATTCTTGCAATATTCCAAACATTTTCACTGTTACTACATTTGTCATGTGACAGGCGATCAGTAATCTTTGATATCACTACTCCAATTTGCTGAAGGTTCAGATGACAACATTTGTTAGCAATGAAGTATTTTTCAATTAAGGTATGCACATAGTTTTTTTTAGACATAAAGCTACAGCACACTTAGCAGACTACAGTATAGTGTGAAGTTACCTTTTATATGCACTGGGAAACCAAAAAATTCATGTGACTCACTTTATTGTGCTATTTGCTTTACTGCTGAGCTCTGGAAGTAAACCAGCAATCTCTCTGTGGTGCCAATACTCTTAGCTCACCTCCCCCTTGTTCTATCACACTTATCCACCACTTTTCACACTTCACCACATGTGTATGTTTAGTCACTCAGTCATGTCCAACCCTTTGCAAACCCATGGACCATAGAGCCTGCCAGGCTCCTCTGTCCATGCAGTTCTCCAGGCAAGAATACTGGACTGGGTTGCCATTCCCTTCTCCAGGGGGATCTTCCCAACGCAGGGAGCAAACCCAGGTCTCTTTCATTGCAGGCAGATTCTTTACTGCCTAAGTGACCAGGAAGCCCTAGCATAAAAACGCTCACGTTTAACACCTCCTTGGGTCTTCACTTCCTTATGAAGTCTTCCATGTCACAGCTGTTGCTATTCAGTCACTAAGTCATGTCTGACTCTTTTGTGACCTCATGGACAGTATCTCACCAGGGTCCTCTGTCCGTGGGATTTCCCAGGCAAGAATACTGGAGTAGGTTGCCATTTCCTTCTCCAGGGGATCTTCCCAACTCAGGGATCAAAGTTGCATCTCCTGCATTTGGCAGGAGGATTCTTTACCATTGAGCTATGTCATGTAAACACATGCTAAATAAATTTGTAGGCTTTTCACCTGTTAATCTGCCTTTTGTTACAGAAGCCCCAGCCAAGAACCTAGCAGGGTAAAAGGAAAAATATTTTTCCTCCCCTTCAACATAATACCCCCTTGCTGCTGCTGCTGCTGCTGCTGCTACTGCTAAGTCACTTCCCTCGTGTCCGACTCGGTGCGACCCCATAGATGGCCTCCTACCAGGCTCCTCTGTCCCTGGGATTCTCCAGGCAAGAACACTGGCGTGGGCTGCCATTTCCTTCTCCAGTGTATGAAAGTGAAAAGTGAAAATGAAGTCGCTCAGTTGTGTCCAACTCTTAGCGACCTCATGGACTGCAGCCTACCAGGATCCTCTGTCCATGGGATTTTCCAGGCAAGAGTACTGGAGTGGGGTGCCACTGCCTTCTCCAAATACCCCCTTGGACACAGCCCAATTCCCAACATAGAAAGGCTTCATATTAATCTCATCTGAAGGCATGTAGCCACTAGTGAGACAATTTCCCATCTCCAGCTGAGTGTTTATTATGTGCCAGGAACATAAGGACTAAAACAAGTTTCTTGTTTTCAAGGAGCTTACTACATACTAGGGAGAGAAAGAAGTAACCATTAGTCATTCATTCAGTAATCATATATAACCTCATTCCATGCCAAGCCCTGTTCTAGGTAACTAAAGATACAGCAGGGAACAAAATTCCTGCCTCTCATGAGACTTATATTCCAGAAGAGAGACTGAGGTAATCAATCCATTTTAATCAATAAGGTGAGTTTATAGAATGCCAGACTATGATAAGAGCTTTGTAGAAAAATAAAGCAAAGAAAAGAGAGAATGTAGGGAGAGAAAGCAATCTGCAGTGGGGCTGTCAGAACTGGGCTCATTGACAAGGTTCTACACGAGCAGAAAAAAGGGAAGAGAACGGGTGTGTGAGGGAAGAGGTGGGAAATGTCTAGCATTTTCCAGGAATAACTGCAAAGCTAGAGCAGCATGTTGCAGGATTGTGATGGGAATGTTAGGAGAACAGCAGGCAGTCTGCTCAGTGTTGGAACTGAAGCGCTCACAGGTCTGCCGGGAGGTGGATGAATAAAGGCTGAGTGATACTCATATTGTGAATGAAGGACAAGCAGGAACTGTTCAGGTCAAAAAAAAAAAAAAAAAAGGAGGAAGAAGGGATACCAAAAAGGGAGATGAGCACATGCAAAAAGCAGGAGAATATGATAGTCATGGATACAAAATTAGAAGCTCAGATGATAATGATGACAAGTTAGCAGTAATGGTAGTGATTCAGGATGAGAAGTCTTCATAGTTCAAAAAATATTTCAAATTCATTTAACAGGCTATTTTATGAAGCCTCTGTGATCCCCCAACATAATTATTAATTGTTGCTCATTCACTCACTGAGCACTTCAGTGAGTGCTCACTGAAGGCACACTTCCCCATGAAGTTGTGTTTGACTCCTTGTAACCCCATGCACTGCAGCATGCCAGGCTTTCCTATCCTTCACCATCTCTCGGAGCTTGCTCAAACTCATGTCCATTGAGTCAGTGATGCCTTCCAACCATCTTGTCCTCTCATCCCCTTCTCCTTCTGCCTTCAATCTTTCCCAGAATCAGGGTCTTTTCCAGTGAGTTGGTTCTTCAGTGTTCTGCCTTCTTTATGGCTCAACTCTCACATCCATACAAGATTACTGGAAAAACCATAGCTTTGACTATACAGACGTTGGTCGGCAAAGTAATGTCTCTGCTTTTTAATATGTTGTTTAGGTTCATCATAGCTTTTCTTCCAAGAAGCAAGTGTCTTTTAATTTCATGGCAGCAGTCATCATCTGCAGCGATTTTGGAACCCAAGAAAATAAACTCTCTCACTGTTTCCACTGTTTTCCCATCTATTTGTTATGAAGTGATGGAAATGGATGCCATGATCTTAAGGTTGTATGAATGTTGAGTTTTAAGTCAGGTTTTTCACCCTCCTCTTACACCATCATAAAGCAGATGAAGTTCCTTCTTAGCTTCTGCCATAAGGGTGGTGTCATCTGCATAACTGAGGTTATTGATATTTCTCCCGGCAATCTTGATTTGAGCTTGTGCTTCATCCAGCCCAGCATTTCACATGATGTACTGACTGTGAATGTAAGTTAAATAAGCAGGGTGACAGCCTTGACGTACTCCTTTCCCAATTTTGAACCAGTCTGTTGTTCCATGACTGGTTCTAACTGTTGTTTCTTGACCTGCATAGAGGTTTCTCAGGAGGTAGGTAACATGGTCTGGTATTCCCATCTCTTTGAGAATTTTCCCCAGTTTGCTGTGATTTGCACAGTCAAAGGCTTTAGCATAGTCAATGAAGCAGCAGATGTTTCTCTGGAATTCTCTTGCCTTTTCTATGATTCAACAGATGTTGGCAATTTGATCTCTGGTTCCTCTGCCTTTTCTAAATCCAGCTTGAACATCTGGAAGTTCTCAGCTCACACACTGTTGAAGCCTAGCTTGAACGATTTTAAGCATTACCTGCTAGATGTGAAATGAGCACAATTGTACGGTAGTTTGAACATTGCCCATTCTGGCAAATGTAATGTAGTTAATGTTCAGTTCAGTCACTCAGTCGTGTCCGACTCTTTGCGACCCCATGAATCGCAGCACGCCAGGCCTCCCTGTCCATCACCATCTCCCGGAGTTCACTCAGACTCACGTCCATCGAGTCCGTGATGCCATCCAGCCATCTCATCCTCGGTCGTCCCCTTCTCCTCCTGCCCCCAATCCCTCCCAGCATCAGAGTCTTTTCCAATGAGTCAACTCTTCGCATGAGGTGGCCAAAGTACTGCAGTTTCAGCTTTAGCATCATTCCTTCCAAAGAAATCCCAGGGCTGATCTCCTTCAGAACGGACTGGTTGGATCTCCTTGCAGTCCAAGGGACTCTCAAGAGTCTTCTCCAACACCACAGTTCAAAAGCATCAATTCTTCGGCGCTCAGCCTTCTTCACAGTCCAACTGTCACATCCATACATGACCACAGGAAAAACCATAGCCTTGACTAGGCGGACCTTAGTCGGCAAAGTAATGTCTCTGCTTTTGAATATACTATCCAGGTTGGTCATAACTTTTCTTCCAAGGAGTAAGCGTCTTTTAATTTCATGGCTGCAGTCACCATCTGCAGTGATTTTGGAGCCCAAAAAAACAAAGTCTGACACTGTTTCCACTGTTTCCCCATCTATTTCCCATGAAGTGATGGGACCGGATGCCATGATCTTCGTTTTCTGAATGTTGAGCTTTAAGCCAACTTTTTCGCTCTCCTCCTTCACTTTCATCAAGAGGCTTTTTAGCTCCTCCTCACTTTCTGCCATAAGGGTGGTGTCATCAGCATATCTGAGGTTATTGATATTTCTCCCGGCAATCTTGATTCCAGCTTGTGTTTCTTCCAGTCCAGCGTTTCTCATGATGTACTCTGCATATAAGTTAAATAAGCAGGGAGACAATATACAGCCTTGACGTACTCCTTTTCCTATTTGGAACCAGTCTGTTGTTCCATGTGCAGTTCTAACTGTTGCTTCCTGACCTGCATACAGATTTCTCAAGAGGCAGGTTAGGTGGTCTGGTATTCCCATCTCTTTCAGAATTTTCCACAGTTTATTGTGATCCACACAGTCAAAGGCTTTGGCATAGTCAATAAAGCAGAAATAGATGTTTTTCTGGAACTCTCTTGCTTTTTCCATGATCCAGCGGATGTTGGCAATTTGATCTCTGGTTCCTCTGCCTGTTCTAAAACCAGCTTGAACATCAGGGAGTTCACGGTTCACATATTGCTGAAGCCTGGCTTGGAGAATTTTGAGCATTACTTTACTAGCGTGTGAGATGAGTGCAATTGTGCGGTAGTTTGAGCATTCTTTGGCATTGCCTTTCTTTGGAATTGGAATGAAAACTGACCTTTTCCAGTCCTGTGGCCACTGCTGAGTTTTCCAAATTTGCTGGCATATTGAGTGCAGCACTTTCACAGCATCATCTTCCAGGATTTGAAACAGCTCAACGGGAATTCCATCACCTCCACTAGCTTTGTTCTTAGTGATGCTTTCTAAGGCCCACTTGACTTCACATTCCAAGATGTCTGGCTCTAGATTAGTGATCACATCCTCATGATTATCTGGGTCGTGAAGATCTTTTCTGTACAGTTCTTCTGTGTATTCTTGCCACCTCTTCTTAATATCTTCTGCTTCTGTTAGGTCCATACCATTTCTATCCTTTATCGAGCCCATCTTTGCATGAAATGTTCCCTTGGTATCTCCAATTCTCTTGAAGAGATCTCTAGTCTTTCCCATTCTGTTGTTTTCCTCTATTTCTTTGCATTGATCGCTGAAGAAGGCTTTCTTATCTTTTCTTGTAGATGACTATTAATATAGTTAATGTAGAATTGTAGAAGAGTAAAACAGTTAATGTAAAGAAGTATTAATACCTACACAGAAAGAAACTATCAAGATTTAATACAATAACGCCCTGGCACTTGGTTTTCTGGAATGAGGAAAAGAGCATGGTAAAAGCCCAGAGTAAAGACTCATGGAAGCAACTGCAAAAGCAAAGGAGTCCAGGAGCCAGAAGAAACAGAGGGCATGATGAGGAGGAGGGTGATGATAATGGCAGAGGAGGGGGAGCAACAACGAACAAAGAACAAAACTTAAAACACTCAGAAAAGGCCTGGGTATCAGGGCAGTAGACAGAAAGGGGGCCATGCAGGAGGTACTCAGAAATGAGTCTGTTACAAATTCCAAGAAGCTACAGCCAGCCTACAGTGGAAGGCAGGAAGGCAGAGACAAAAATCATCTGAACTGGCTCTCGCTAATCCCCTGAGCATACTCACAGGCTGAAAGACTAGAATAGCTACCTGACGGCATCTCTACAGTCCTCCAACAGGAATGAACAATCTGCAGTGCAAAGGCCACTCCACAGCCAAGTGAGGAACCACAAGCCACCAGAGAGGGCCAGCAGCCAAGAAAGGCACACAATTCAGAAAGAGGATGGGCAGGAAAGGAAGGGTACTGAGTACCAAGTGGTCAATGGCCTCTCATAACTCACCATCAAAGTTATTCAATAGCTCAAACAGGGGAGCATTAATGCTTCTGCAAATGACTGTTAAAGGGCAAGTACAATACAAGCAGGCCTCATAACCTGTAAGAGTCTCAGGCTTCTTAAAGAGAGTTGGATAGAAACCTTCACATTTAAGTGGCAACTTCAAAAACAAAGGCACAGGATAACACGATGCCCAAACCACAGCAGTTGCACTAGGACTTATTTTATATACTGTGGTCCACAAGCCATACTGATGTCAGTTATAAAATACAAACTGACCCATGAGATGCTTGAAATATGTATTTTTTCTGACTGGTTATTTTTAGAGAAGGAGTATGTCAGAGCTGAGGTTTATCTGGCTCTGTTAAAGCTACTCTTCTGATATTTTGGGGCAACTGTCATTTATTATAAAATGTCATTTTTCTTTGGGAGTTTGGAGTCTTACTATTTGAATCTTACCTTAATGTACAAATGAGATTACACTTCCTTAAACACTTCTTGATATACACAAAAGGAAGCACCCAAGGAAGCAATACTGTCTAGGAATCCTCTTACCATCTTGCTGCCAACTCTGGTGTGACCGCTCTAATTTNTCTTACTATTTGAATCTTACCTTAATGTACAAATGAGATTACACTTCCTTAAACACCTCTTGATATACACAAAAGGAAGCACCCAAGGAAGCAATACTGTCTAGGAATCCTCTTACCATCTTGCTGCCAACTCTGGTGTGACCGCTCTAATTTTACTTACTACCTGGAGGGGAAGTCAGAATATGACCTCCTTGTAGAAAAGAGATTTAAGGAGTAAGCTGAGGAAGGTACTACCTTCATTCTTTCATTATAACTTCAAGCTGCAACTTTTATGTTGTCACAAAGTTTTTTTTGTTTTTTTTTTAAACTCTGAGGAAACAATGTTGAGTGTCATTTAGCAAAACTTCAGCCCTGGAAAAAGCCACTTATTTCAGAGACATTCTAGAAACACAGAGAAACTAAGTGACTATCCTCAGGCCACATTTCTTCCAGAGTCAGGTCTATGGCTGCGTTTCCTGTGTGTTCTTCTTCTAACTAAGGCAGAATCCACAGGCTTTACATAAGATATTCTATGAGATATCTCACCATAAATTAAGAAAGAGTGAGGAATATTGTTTCTTCAAGGCTAAATGACAAACTTAGTATAAATCAAACAAAGATGCCAACAGGATAGTAGCTTTCAGTCTGAGTCACCAATTAACTGCAGGCAGGCCTGGCACATGGGGGTCCAGCACTGCCTATAACTTATTCTAGAAGCTGAGTTTAAGATTACACTCAACTGGAATTCATGCTTTAGAAATGAGGAGTCAAGGAGACACTCTTCAAAGGTCTTCTTTCCTACAGGTACTGTACATTAAAAAATCCTGGAAAAACAGAGTGATATCAGGATCATTATTTAAGCTTGCAGGCACGCTGGGCTCAGGCATCTTTTACCTTTTATCTCACATCATGTCTGTCTGGCTATCTATATAGCACTGGCTATTAAGTCAGTTCATAATGCTGAACACAAATAAATCTTCATCATGATCAGGTAAGATGGCAGACAAGTCCATAGAACAAGTCAGAAACATTTCCCCAGAAAAAAAAAATTATAAGTTTAGATTGAGATATTTAAATAGTTAAATGCCTACTACACTGAACATTCCTTGAAGCCATCAGTAAGTTTTACTGTACTGAATGCAGCCTGCTTCGCGAGTGAGCAGCCAAGTGTGGGGCCCTCGGGCTGCCGAGTACAGCATTGACCTTGCGTGCTTCTGTAATGGATATCTGTGGATATTTATAGTCTAAAAGCCTGAGCAATGGCACTCAGAGTGCTGACACGGATGTCAGACGAATAAACACCAGAGGCACCACCGAGTAGCCATTGCTACATATTGAAAACCTTCTTCTTAAGTCAGAATGCAAATCAAGGATACAACATTTCAACTCACTTTGAGGTGCAGCTAAAATCAAAAAGCAGTTACATGTTAGCCTCTTTGCCAGAGATGTGCAGAGGGCCCAGGGTATTTATGATGGATAACCTGGGTCTCTTCCACATGGAAACAGGATATTCAATGAATGAAATAATAGTAATGCCCTATGTAAAAGTATTCTACCAAGTGACCCTTTTTTAAAAAATTCAAAAGAGAAACAAAGGGACATAAAATGTTATTGAAAATGAATGACCCTCCTGTATTAATGTTTTCCAGTATTTTTCTCCTACAGTGTCATGTCTTAGGAATGCCATTCCTTCACATTCAGAACAATGAAACAGTCCCCAAAATGAGAAATCTGCAAGCATTTCTATCGTACAAGCACTGCCTTGCCCTGTGAACACAGGATGTCATCTGCCTGCAGCATTAAAATGCAGGTCTGCTGACATGGAATTCTCACCTTTCACAAATTAGGAGCAGAACTAAGGTGCTTACACTACTACCATGCTACATTAAAAAACAAGACTGAATGCAAAGCCATAAAGAAACTATTTTCTAAAGCTAGTGAAAAAAGGAAATGACATTTAGATTGGCTTAAAGGAGAATTAAAACACAGAAACTTATTTCTGCTAAAAGCAATAAAACAGTTTTGTTTTGGGTGGGAAGTAGGGAGGCTGGGGAGAGGGTTCCTTGAATGAAGGCAGTGTTATTCCCTGGAAACTACCCAGAAGATCCTGGGCGACCTAACACTTAAAGCATCTGGTCCACAGCTTGACTCCTAACATTCAACATTGTTTTCAGTTAGTTCCATTAAGCAGTTGGGAAGAAAATTTTTTGTATATCAAGAAGTGTTTAAGGAAGTGTAATCTCATTTGTACATTAAGGTAAGATTCAAATAGTAAGACTCCAAACTCCCAAAGAAAAATGACATTTTGTAATAAATGACAGAGTCCATGTTTCCTTCCACAGAATCCCTGCATGTTGCCACTGGCCTGAAGAGAACCCTACACAACAACTTTGTCACTGATGCCCATTGTAANATCTCATTTGTACATTAAGGTAAGATTCAAATAGTAAGACTCCAAACTCCCAAAGAAAAATGACATTTTGTAATAAATGACAGAGTCCATGTTTCCTTCCACAGAATCCCTGCATGTTGCCACTGGCCTGAAGAGAACCCTACACAACAACTTTGTCACTGATGCCCATTGTAATAAAATACCGAAAGAAAAAACAATTCTTGTATAGGCCTTCACTAACATCTTCAGTAAAATTCCAAAGTCAATTTTACAATAGCAGAAATTATCCTTTTCTTTACAATATTTAATGAAAAGATTTCTCACTCCCTGTCCCTTTGTCAGGTGTTTCAGAATTTCCCCCCTTTCCACTAACAAATCCTGAAGGAAGCAGCAAGATCATTACTTTTGTTTCTGAAGCACCTTATGTTAGAAGTGACTGAAATGCCAAAGGAAAGGTAGGCTGATTGAGAGGCAGAAGTCAATTCTTCAACATTTTTTGCAGCCTCATCTGCAAACCAAAATGAAAGCATCAACAATTATCAAGCTAAACTCCCCTTTAGCAAAAAAGTTCAGCAAACTTTTTCTATTGTTAACCTGTCAAAGTGTATCACTGTTCTCCACGGTCCTTGAATGAGCAGCCATGGTGAATACTGAGTGCACGCGACGAGGACTGCTCGCTGGGCACAGGGATGCAACCCCCCAGCTCCTTACAATTTCTCTGCCCTCCTTGCTTTTCCCACCCTGGACTCTTGAATACCAAGGTCACAAGGGACAGATCAAACTCTCATCCTGGAAGTGACAAGCAGGGAAAGAAAAGGCATTTGTGTTGCTGTCATGATGATGTGATGGATGGCACCACAGGTGACAACTGTCTGCTCTCTTTGTAGTCACAGAGGGGGAATGACATTCATATTCACGGAGAGAGACAAGAAAGTACCTCAAAGAGTCGGCCACTGGGTGGCATGGCTGGTGACCTGCACACACGGGACTCCAGTACATGGCACCAGCTAAGATCCGTGACCTGTGTGCACCTGCACAGGAGGGGCAGCCCTTCCACTGCAGTGATCACAGGGCTTTCTATGAGCTTCCAGAAAATATAATTTCATGTGTCTCTGAATAAAGCTGGTACAGCTACTCAAATGTGCAAAACCTTCTTTTGATTACATATTTTACTAACAGAAGCAGATTCTGTGCTTTGCGGAATTTCATCTTCCAAAGAAACCAAATGCTTAATTAATTAGTTTCCAATGAAGTTTCTAACTAAACGATTTCACCATGACTTATAAACTATGGACATATCTACTTATGGACATGACAGATGGACACACCTACTTATCAGTTACCTTGCCTGGCCAACCTCTGACCTGCCCATGCAACTCTCCCTCCCATCCCTGCCTAGCCATGTCAGACTCAAGCATTCTGGTGAAAAGAAATTAATCACCTTACAAAGCAGTAATTTCAGGACACTTTTGAGTGTTAGAAAGTTCTTTCATGTCCTAAACCAACATCTCAATGATTTCCATCCTTACTCTGTCTTATAGAATGACACAGAATGCCTTCTATTGAGTCTGAGTAGGCACTACCTACCTTCAGACGTTCGATGGCTTCCTCTCCTCCAGGTGTAGACATGATTCTCTCCTGAATACTGGTCACAGATGTTAAGCCCACCTGACTATTGAGTGAGCAGGAAGATGGAGATGAAGTAAGGGACCCCATGGATGCTGTGGAAAAATTGCCAGGACGTTGATTCTCAGAGGCTAGCAAGTACCTATGCTTATTGTTCTGAAAATCTTTCAGATCTAGGAGACAGAAAGAAGGGAAGGCAGAAAAAGTAGAAAAGAGGAAAGGAGCAGCAGAAGAAAAAAGACAGGAAGGAACACCAGTGTAAGAAAGGAGAGCATTAAAGCGGCAAGACAAAGACAAGTTATGATACAAAGACAAGTTGTAATTGTTCTAGATGGCAGTTCTCAAACATGACTGTCTTGTTTTTAATACTGGCACTGGAGAGGTTAAGAACTACTCCTAAATTTAGAAACTAGGAAGTCCAGTGTGGGTTAACACTGCATCTGGTAGAGGGGCACAGAGCCTCCAAGGACACTGCGGAAGCCCTGTCCCCACACAACCAGGCTACCTGCCTTCCATCTATCCACAGCTCCAAATCTGTAATGTCTTAGGTTAACACAACTGTTAAATGCCAGTAGTTCTAACAGCAAAGGAAAAAAAATGATAATTTATCTGTCAATATCAATACATATCAGCCTGGCCCAGTATCTTAAGGGACTCAGGAAAAACTCCCAAGAAAATGTTACATTAAAACAAAAATCTGAGCATTTAGCAGTGTTCTTTGTATGCTAACAAGGGTTTTTTAAATAGACCTTTTAAAAAAGAAGAGGTCAGCGCAGAAACTACAGGAGTCTTGTATAAGTCCTGGCTAAGAACTCAGAGCTAATTACCTCAACAGGGATGAACAACGAGCAAATTATTAAATCTGGTGTAGCTCACGTTCATCTATTGGAGCAAGCAAAAATTAAGGCTGATTACCTACTAATTTAAGTAAGGCTCTCACTTTGCCTAACAGAATGACCACGAGTCACTGGGAAGCCGAGTTCCTAGTATGATACGCAAGTTTTAGGGAGATACTTTCATTTACTTAAGTCTTTAACAGAATTCTAAGTTTTGCTTTTTAACTTAGCTTTGGTAAAAAGAGCCACAAACAACAAATTCATTAAATTGCCATTTGTACTTTTCTTCATCAGTCATCTTTCTCCAGTAGGCACCAGAGGAAATCCATAGGTACTGGTATGTTCTTATTTTTAAATTAGCTCATGTTTATATGTAAGAAAATCTATACTACTCAAAATTCATATCAAAACTAAGTAAATTTTCCTTAAAGGATAAGAGTCAATACAAAGAGTCAGAAAAAATATTATTAGTTTTCTCTGAGTCTATCCCATGTGAACTTAATCAAAGCCAGTTCCTGAATCCCCTTAAAACCAGTGGTTGCTTCAAGACAGTTTGAGAATCACCATCTGCAAAAATAGAACATAGGAAAACAAGCAAATTTTAAAAGGGAGATGGGGTAGGAACTGTTGCAAAAAATTAGCCACCAGGTGGTAGCAGCAAGATGGGGAAGAACAGGTTGGAAGGTCCAGTTGACACATGCAAGCCCTACAAGTCATTAAGTGCAGCGATCGAAATGGAAACTCAGTCTTCAGGGCTGCTCTCCTGCATGGACACAGAATTAAAACTCAGTCATGCATAGATTTTTGGGAGATGCCACAATTGCTCAGAAAAAGTGAGGCAACAAGCTGGCAGCAGCAGCACCTGCAGCACAAAAGCAAGAACAAAGGGTGTCTTTCCCACACCAGAACCAGCTGGCTTCGGAAATCTCAGACAGAGCGGTTATGGTCCAAGAGTCGCTATGGGTTAGGACACCACAGGGCCTTCGAGGCCGAAACTCAAGACAGCAGCCTGGGCTGCACTGGGCTTCTCCTTTGTCTGCCAAGCCCTATCACATGACCTCCCATAGAAACAAACAAACCAACAAAAATCTAAAACTGAATCACCCCCAAATCAAGATTCTTCATTTATTTATGAGTTCGATTTAGAGTGACAGATACGGAGAGAGTAATGAGGTGTGATCCCTTTATAAAAAGTCCTCATTTCAAGCACACATTTTTGACACCCAAGCTTTAAAAAATTTAATTTGTAATTCATGAATGAGTAAAAAAGTTTACCTAATAATCAAGTAAGCTGAGGTCCAAGATCTGGAGGAAATATGCTTGGCATAAGCACAGGTGAGTGCTAATCCAACATCACAGAGCTACTCCAGCCTGGAGATTTGGCCAACTAGAACTGACTTCTTTCAATTATATATATACACTAAGGCTCAGAGTTAGAGAGCTATTTTAAAAGGATTTTTCTAATAAATAATTAGACCATGAGGGATCAAGAGGCCGAAAAGGTGCCATAATGATTAAAAATGAGGGCTCTTAGTTACACTACCCAGTCTGACCACATAGAAACCACAGGATCTCATTTAATACGAACTAGCCACTTCAGGCAGCAGTGTCCTCGTTGGCAAAACGGGCGAAAAAGGAACTTTGTGCGAGTCACTGACAGGTTTAAAAGAGATAATATATTCAGGATACATGGAATAGGTCCTGGTACATTATAAACACTCAATACATGTGAGCTGCTGTCATCACTACCATCACCATCTATGAGTTTGGATTCAACTTAATCACACAAAACTAAAGTGGAAAAACTAAAGAGTAAAGCAACAAGAGGTTTTTAAGCCTCTTGACCTAATTCAGGCCACAGACTGAAATTCAGCAAAGTCTGCTCTGCTAATGGAAAAATACAAAAATAGGAATAATTTCTGAATCTACTATGCTCTGTCTGGGATTTCCCTGTTAGGATCGCTGACATGCAAAGCTCATCTTAAGGCTGATCCAGCAGAGGCAGAATAGCAAGTCAGAGTACTGGAAACCACCAATACATGAGATACACACATTTGCCTCCACTTCCCGAGTAATCATCGATCAATGGATCAACTGAAGGTAAGCAAGAGGGAAAATACAAAAAGGGTCAAAGTTCAGGTTCAGTAGTGACATAGAAAGGGAACAGAGCAGTATTTGGTATTTGGGAAGCTGAAAATAATTAACACTTAGAATAACATACTACCATTTTACAAACAGTATGTATTCATTTAAATTCAGGTGTTAATCAGTAAGAAGAACTAAACTAGAAGAGGCCCTGAAAATCTTATTATAATGCCAAATAATAATATTAATCTGAAACTCAAAAAATAAAAATATGCTTTATTAAGTAAACTCATATACTATTATACTGAATATTCTAGTTAACTCCCTCTGGAGAACTTCTGATTAGACATTTTGTAGGCAGATCACTGAGGTTAGAGAGTCATTTTAAGACAACATTGTAAGACTCTCTGGAAGTCTAATTCTTGAACTTGACAGGATTTGGTTATTTGCCCCTTCATAAGTTTATAAGGAGTGAGTTGGGGGGCGTTTAACCACTCAAAGGTAAATCTTATCAGAAAGGAGACTGGAATGGTGGGTTTCTTATAAATATATTCAGTATTACTACTACATTAATCCAAAGAAAGCCAAAACACAAAAGCAAAAAACTGAAGTAACAATTTTATGAAGTGATTAACTTCGCAGTGAGAATAAACATTCCAAATAAACTTCACTGCTGATCTAAAATAGAAATCCAATAACAAATATAAATAATGATATATAATATTTTAAAAAGTAATTTCACGAGTTCAAAATCTGATACATGGGTACATAAAAGAAATTCTGAGATCATTTTCAATGAGCTTTTGGGGTGGGCATGCTATATAGCTTGTGGGATCTCGGTTCCCCTGACCGAGGATTGAACCTGGGCCATGGCAGTAAAAGCCAAAAATCCTAACCACTATGCCACCAGGGAACTATCCTCAATGGACTTCTTAAAAGGTTAAGAAAAACCCAAAAAAATCTTTGTCACCAAGTTCCTTAACTCTAAGTTTAAGAGCCCTAGAAAGGAATAGACTTTGTGCTGGTCCTTAATTCACTTACTATCAATAATATCTCCCAGCCCCTGAGCACGAAGAAGGTCCTTCAGCCGCGTCACCTCCTCCTTTAATTCACGAACCAGTTTGGCATTGGGGTCCTCATTGATAACAGCATTACATTTAATTTGTTTTGCACGATCTGCATATCTAGATCCAAAAAGAAGACACATTTTTGCCATTCCTTAAATGCTCTACTTCTCATAAGTAACATACCATTATTTCTAAAAACAGCTTGAGTGTTTACACATTTTTATGAGCCTTAGTAAAAATACATATGTAGAAAGCATTATTTTTATATCTTATAAAGATGTGGGAAAAGGCTTCAGTGAATCTAAGTGATCTCCTCAAGATCACAAAGGAAATAAATATCAGAGACTAATATCAAAATATATATTGAAACTAACTTATTAGACTATACAGTGTTTCTTCCATTATATCAAAAATGTTTCTGATGACAGAAGAGTTGAAAATTCCAGATTAATGTAATTGGACCTAATCATATACAAAACTATCCTATTAGTGAACATCCTGTCAGTAATTTTTAAACTATTACATGTACTCATAATTTTATTGTTTGTTATGATGTAAGTACTTCTATAATGACAAACATAAGAAGGGGACACTTCTTTCTATAGAAAATATTTTAAGAAGTTTTTACTATTATCTAAAAGTTACCCCAAAATCTCACTAGAGCAAATTTAATATCTTTCCTATGAAAAAGTTCCTGCTTTTCTCAATGAAACTGAAAAGTATAAACAGGTTTGTATGTGTGCATGTGTGTTCCCTGTTATAAAAGGGATGGGTCATTGTTTACTCAAGCAACTACCCACACAGCATAAGACAACCCATGGCCTAACAAGATGACTTATGGGGAACACTGTGTTTTCATTAACTATTGAGATCAAACGGGTGTACCTCAGAGTGCTCAAAGTTTCATCATAATTGATATCAGCTGGGCTCAGAGCAGCAACCATTGCAGTCCGAGAATTGCCGCCTAAAAAGATGAATCATGATTATCTCAAATCATATTTGTTTTATAAAAAAACTTCATTGAATGTGTCAAATCAGACAGCAAAACCTCAGATTCTAAGATTTAATCAGTAAATTTTTAAAATGTCCCCAGGCCAGGCATCATTACATGTAAATCTTGGTGTCTGGATGTACTGTGTCCAGTTTCCCTAGACACTCCACTAGAGCCATTCTTAATGATATGAAAGTCACTGGTGACATGAATAGCCATTCTCGGCCACTTCCTTCCATCAGCAACATGTAACACAGCTAATCACTCCCTCCTTATCAAGAAAGAGGGAAAGGGGCTAAAAGAACAGTGAACGACAGGTCAAAGATCCAAAAACATCAGCAAAGAGGAGTTACATCTGATTACGTGCCTCTCTCTCAAAGGAACATGGGGTTTTCAAAAAGGAACAACAGTTTGAAGCAAGTGTGTGGTCAGATAAACAACTACTACGTCGTTCATGTCCTGAAGTAAACAAGACATGGGAGCAAACCCTGATTTAAAGGTGGACAGTAATATCACAGGAAAGATATTAAAGATGCTCATTAAAAGTAACACCGTGGTTACTCTATTAGCTAAGATGGCAGAGCAGGAAGACCCTGAGCTCACCTCTTTCCACAGGCACACAAAATAACAACTATTTACAAAGCAACTATTGGTAAGAAAAATCAAACGACTAGCAGAAAAGTCCTAAAACTAAAGAAGGAATCACAAGGAGACAGGTAGGTGGGGCAGTGATATGGAAAGGTCAAGACCCACAGCCCTTCGTGGTTGAGCCACAAATGAGGATAATGACAACTGCAGAGGTTCTCCGCAAAGAGCAAGGGGTCCGAGCTCTGCGTGAGCTCCTGCACCAAAAAGATAAGCCCCCACAAAGTTTGATTTGAAGGCCAGCGGGGCTTACTTTTGGGAAAGCCAGAGGGCTGTGGGAAGAGAGACTCCACTCTTAAGGAGTACACACACAATCTCACGTGCCCCAGGACCCAGGGCAGAGGCAGCAACCTGAAAGGAGACTAGGTCAGACCCCTGGGCTGATCCTGGAGGACAAGAGGCAGGAGTGCTCCCCGGCGGCAGCCAATTTGGGGAGCTCGTTCTACCACAAGGACACTGGCACAGAAAGTTTCACTTTGGAATTCTCCCTCTAGCTGATAAGTGCTGGGACTTGCCTTACCCACCAGCAGGTCTGCTGTCTTAAGACCCCAGAACCCACAGCCACCCAGTCCTGTCTACCTGAGTGCCCAGGACCTTTGCCCTACTCCACACCAGCACACTGGCACTAGCCCCAGCCCCAAGGACCCCTAGGGCCCTACAGTCAGAGACCTGGGCCCCAGCTGTGCCCACCAACAGGCTGGCACTAGCCCCAGGATGTCCTGGGCTCCAGTCCCAACTGCCAGCAGGCCAATACCAGCTCGAAGACACCCTGGACCCTGCAGCTACTCTAGGACCTAGCCCTACTCACCAGCATGCCAACACCAGCTTTGGAACACCAGATTCTGCAAGCATCCTGTAAGGAACTGGCCCTGCCTGCCAGCAGACTGACAACACATCCAGGCCCCCAGCCTTGGAACCATCCACTCCAGAACTCAGCCCCACCCACCAATGGATGGCAGCCTCCACACAACGCAGGGCCCGGAAACCAACCAGCACAGGGGTCAGCCACACCTCCCAGACTTCCCACAGCAGCCAGCCTGCCACAGCAGAAGGACACATGCTGCTCAAACATGGGACACCCCTAGAGCATAGAGCTCTGGTGACCAGAGGGAAGTGCACCGCTGGGATACACAGGACGTCTCCTACAAAAGGCCACTTCTCCAAGGTCAGGACACCTAACCAACCTACCTGATACACACAAATAAAAACAATAAATTAGGCAAAATGAGGCAACAGAGAAATATGTTCAAAACGAAGGAACAAGATAAAACCCTGGAAGAACTAAGTGGAAAAGGCAATCTACCAAATATAGAGTTCATGGTAATGATTGTAAAGATGTTCAAAGAACTCGGGAGAAGACTAAATGAACAGAGTAACAAGTTAGAAGTTTTTAACAAGAGTTAGAAAATATAAAGAAGAACCAAAAAAAAAAAAAAAGAAGAAGAATAACTGAAATGAATAATACACAAGAAGGAATCAACAGTAGATTAGATGATACAGAGGAATGGATCAGGGAGCTCGAAGATGGAATCGTGGAAATAACTAAGGCTGAACAGAAAAAAGAATAAGAAGAAATGAGGACGGTTTAAGAGGCCCCTGGTACGACATCAAGTGTACGAACACAAGGCTGCCCAAGGAGAAGAGGGAGAGAACACATTTGAAGATATAATAGATGAAAACTCCCCTAACTTGCGGAAGAAAAAAGACATCCAGGAAGCACAGAGAGTCCCAAACAGGATCAACCCAAAGAGCATCACTCTAGACACATTGTAATTAAAATGGCAAAAATTAAAGAGAGAATATTAAAAGCAGCAAGGGAAAAGAAACAAGTTACTGTAAGGCTACCAGCTGACTTTCGAGAAGAAACTCTCTAGAAGGGAGTGGCACAACATATTTAAAATGATGAAAGGGAAAAACCTATAACTAATAATCTCTAGCTGGAAAGGCTTTCATTCAGATTTGATGGAGATATCAAAATTTTTACATTTAAGCAAGAGCTAAAAGAGTTCAGTACCACCAAACCAGTTTTACAAGAAATGTTAAAGGGACTTCTCTATGTAAAAAAGAAAAGGCCACCAAAAAAACATGAAAACTACAAAAGGAAAAAATCTCATTGGTAAAGGCAAATATACAATAAAGGTAGTAAATCAGTCATGTATAAGGCAAGTAGGAAGGTTAACAGACAAAAGTAGTAAAATCATCTCTATCCTCCATAAAGATGTAAAATACGGTATTAAAACATTAAACATGAGTTGGAGGAGCATAAAAAGGCTGGGTTGTTAAAATGCATGAACTTAGATCAATAATTCAACATAATCCACATATAAAGACAGCTATGTACAGTTGGGACATACAGTGAATAACTACATAACATCTTTGTATGGTAACATATCGTTAAGTAGACTTATTAGTGATTTGTTTGAAATGCATAGAAATACCAAATCATTTTTTGTGTAACAGGAACTAACAGTGCTGTAGGTCAACTATACTTCAAAAACAAACAAACAAACATGGAAATAGAGAATAGACTTGTTACAGTGGCAGTGGTTAGGGCAGAGGGGAAATTAAGATGAATGTAGTCCAAAGGTACAAACTTAATCTACAACACGATAAATATAATTAACACTGCAGTATGTTATATATGAATTGGAGAAGGAAATGGCAACCCACTCCAATGTTCTTGCCTGGAGAATCCCAGGGACGGAGGAGCCTTGTGGGCTGCCGTCTATGGGGTCGCACAGAGTCGGACACGACTGAAGCGACTTAGCAGCAGCAGCTTGTTATATATGAAGCTCCAATATTTTGGCCACCTGATGCGCAGAGCCAACACATTAAAAAAGACCCCAATGCTGAGAAAGATTGAAGGCAGAAGAAGGGGATGAAAGAGAATGAGATGTTTGGATGGCATCACCAAATCAATGGATATGAGTTTAAGCAAGCTCCAGGAGATAATGAAGGACAGGGAAGCCTGGTGTGCTGCAGTTCATGGAGTTGCAAAGAGTCGGACATGACTAAGCGACTGAACAACGACCATGTTATATATCAAAGTTGTTGAGAGAGTAAATCTTGAGTTCTCATCACAAGAAAAATTATTTTCCTATTTCTTTAATTTGTTTAATCTATATAAGATAATGGATGTTCACTAAACTTATTATGATAATCATTTCATGATGTATGTAAGCCAAATCATTATGCTGCATACCTTCAATTTATACAGTTCTGTATGGCCAATTATATCTCAAAAAAACTGGTATAAATAAATAAATACAATTAAGGTAAGCAAACTCAACCAACTTAAATCAAGAGTAAAAATGAAAAAAGAGAAAGATCACTCAAGTTAGTAACAGAGATTATTCTTCTCAAAAAGCAGACACACAGGAAAATGAACCATAAAGATAATTGGTAAACAGCTTCAAAAAGATGATTTCACACCTTTAAAAAGATGATTACATACCTAGATTTTCTCGAAGGAGCCAAGTAAGTACAGAATCTCTGTAGGGAATAAAATCAGTTTTCTTCTTCTTCTTACTCTATTAAACAGAAAGAAATGGCCTTAGCCTTTCTTAGCATTGTTAGAGAGGAATAATTCAGATGAAAGGTAAACCAGTCTAAAATTTCCAAGTAAATTAAATTACAGTGGGGTGCCATCACTGTTGAAATTTAACACTCACAGCTTCAGTTCTCCACAAAACCCAAAGCTCATTCAATAAATAATTATTTCTTATATTTTATTCTGAAAAATTTAGAGTATTCACAGCAGTTTGGAGACTACCCTAATGAACTACCATATATCCATCACGCAGCTCTGACCATTATCAATATTTCACCAATCACATTTCAATTTCACTCAAAGTCTTTCCTACATTTTTTTCTTTCTGAACCATTCTGGAGGAAACTACAGACCCTATGCCCTTTTATCCCTAAACACTTCAGCAGAGAAGGACATTCTCTCACACAGCCACAGTTCAATGACCAAAGTTAGGAAATTTAACACCAATATAACACTATTATCTAATATCCTGTCATTTATAGCTTGTGTAGGGCTCTAAAGCAAATCTACATTTCACCTAAAAATACTTCAGGTACATATCTCTAACAGAGAAAAGACTTTACAAAAAAGAAAAAAGTAACTATAAGACCACTCTCACACTTGACAAAATTAACAAAGATTTTTAAAATATCATCTAATAGCAAACCTCAAATAATAATTTTTACTTTTACAGAGGGGCAAATATGAATCTTGTGCATTCCAGGTTGGATGTGTAGGAGCAACTCATTTAATAAATTTATCTGGTCAACCACCAAATCATCAAGGTGGTTATTGCATATCTCATAACTCTTACATTATAAAACATATTAGGTTTCTTTAAAAGGAAATTATGTCAAAAATAAATCTGACCATTAGAATTAGGAGTCAAAGTGAAAAGGTCTAAGAAAGCGATGCAATTTGCTGATCACGAGATTTAGAGAGACTGCAAGACAAAGTTTCTATATTTATCAAAAGATTCCTTGTACTGCTCTCTCCATGGCCCATCTCATTATCATAGGATAAAGCGAAAGACACCAATGCAAAACCAGTGCTGAGATGAAGGAAATTATACCCTCTGAAAGTAAAACACAATGCAAATGCTTTGGCTACTCCAATATCTGTTGGCTGACTATACTGTGTGGTGATAATTAAAGACATTACTAAGGGGAAAGCCAGGTTTCACTGATAGGCATCTCCCCGGTAACAGGCAGTTTAATAATCTATTCCTAGCATAATCTGAGGTCATATTAAACTAAGGATGACCTCGGTTCAGTTCAGTCACTAAGTCATGTCCGACTGTTTGTGACCCCATGGACTGCAGCACACCAGGCTTCCCTGTCCATCATCAACTCCTGGAGCTTGCTCAAACTCGTGTCCATTCATGTTTAGGAGTTCATGTACACCCGTGGCGGATTCATGTCAATGTATGCCAAATCCAATACAGTACTGTAAAGTAAAATAAAGTAAAATAAAAATAAAAACTCATGTCCATTGAGTCAGTGATGCCATCCAACCATCTCATTCTCTGTCATTCCCTTCTCCTCCTGTCTTCAATCTTTCCCAGCATCAGGGTCTTTTCCAATGAGTCCATTCTTCACATCAGGTGCCCAAAGTACTAGAGCTTCAGCATCAGTCCCTCCAATGAATATTCAGGACTGATTTCCTTTAGGATTGACTAGTTTGATATCCTTGCAGTCCAAGGGACTCTCAAGAGTCTTCTCCAATACCACAGTTCAAAAGCATCAATTCTTTGGCACTCAGCTTTCTTTATAGTCCAACTCTCACATTCATAAATGACTAGTGGGAAAACCATAGCTTTGACTAGATGGACCTTTGTCAGCAAAGCAATGTCTCTGCTTTTTAATATGCTTTCTAGGTTTGTCATAGCTTTTCTTCCAAGGAGCAAACATCTTTTAATTTCATGGCTGCAGTCACCATCTGCAGTGATTTTCGAGCCCAAGAAAATAAAGTCTGTCACTGTTTCCATTGTTTCCCCATTTATTTGCCATGAAGTGATGGGACCAGATGCCATGATCTTCATTTTTTGAATGTTTAGTTTTAAGCGAGCTTTTTCACTCTCCTCTTTCACTTTCATCAAGAGGCTCCTTCAGTTCCTCTTCACTTTCTGCCATAAGGGTGGTGCATCTGTATATCTGAGGTTACTGAGCATGATCTACTTCTTGCCAAATCCTGGGTATTCAGAAAAAGAGTACTAAGTAGCTGACTTCTGATTTGTTGGAAGGAAAGGAAGTAGGCAAGTTGGTATTTGAATTCCATCTCATCAAACATGTCCCCTACATCTTGAGATGGCTGTATAACATCACCAACTCAATGGACATGAACCTGAGCAAACTCCCAGAGATACTGAAGGACAGGTGGAAGCCTGGCATGCTGCAGTCAATGGGGTCGCAAAGAGTCAGGCTAAGTCATCTTAGTGACTGAACGACATCTCATCCCGCTCCACCCACAGACACATTCACCTTTGAGGACATCATTTCCCACAGCAGGTTGTATTTCTAAGTTACACAGACCTTTAGGGAGAATTAATCCTCTCGGTCATTCATAGCTGAGTGGGACTTTCATTCCACATGAAATTCTTGGGGCCTGAAACCTCAGTTTATCTTCTCCGTTCCCCACTGCATCTAAACACTTCACTTTCCCTATCCTTAGTACTGAAAATGTTGCAAGATTTAAAGTATGCCAATTACAATGACTGCCAACAGAACTGTAAAAATAAGTAAGCAGTGTCAGATTCTAAAATGTTCCATATTCATTTCTGTCAATTAGGCTAAACTAAGAAGGAGTACCTAAATGAAGAAGTATAAATAGAACTTCAATCTTTTCCATTTAAAAATATCCCAGAACTTTAGCCATTTCTTCTCTGCTTGCTCTCATACAAATTAATCTCCTGTTCTCACATCCACAATTTAAAAAAAAAAAAATAAGTGTTTCAGCCGCTACATAACAAGCTTTACTTAGATCACTAACCTCACTAAAAAATACTATTTAATTATGGATGGAAATAATCCTGTTTCTCTTCCCAGTGAAAATAACGATATATCTTAATTCACCAAAAATCACGTTTGTTATATAAAAATTAACATTTATTTCTGACCTGTTACTGTTTATGACACAGACACAGAGTACTAAACTGGGTTTTATAAAACAGATTATAAAAGATCATTTGCAAAATTTTGTAACATAGATCAGTGAGGGAAATCATGGAAAAAATACTTTGTAAACTTTTCCTCTGGTTGATACAGATGTAAACAGATGAGCAAATGGACAGGACAAGTTAGAATAATCACCAAATTTTAAGTCTTCATTGTTCTAGGACCTAGATTAGACACTGGAAGAATATCCACACGTGCATTATATCAAACAGCAGAGACATGTTTTATTCTCAGGCAGCTCTGTCCAACGAACAGAACAAAACAAAAAGCAAAAACCCAGAAAACCAGCACTTTTAAAAAGATTTTTATAGAACTACAGAATATTCAAATCTATATATTTAAAAATATTTCAAAGCAGACACTGCCTCTCTCCCTCATGATACTCTTGTGATTCAGATCAAACTGTTAAGTGCCTTATTATTTATGCAAAAGAGTATTAATAAATTTTAGAATATCTGTATAGAAACATAAGGAAAAGAAAAACCTATTGTATCTAGATTAATAAGAATGCAAACAATGTTTTCTGGAAACATTTAGTAGTTAAAAACAGTTAGAAATGTAATTTGATCTTAGAGCCTTCAATTTATGTATAACCAAAGAATAAGAAAAAAATTTAATAATTTAAATAATCCATGACTTTTCATGGTATAAAACCTATATGGCAGTCACCTATATGCCTCCTAAGAGCAATAAAATAAATTTTTTATGGGCACCATTCTAAAACATAGTTGGCTTCTTGAAATGATAGCTACATTTTTCTTAAACCTCTTTGTACTGGTGTGCTGTCTCATGATTCACAGTCACCCTAAATAGCAATTCTAAATTCCAGAGCTAGAAAACGAATATAATGCTTGTTGAAGTTTCCATTCCTTCTTATGCCTCCAAGCATCCTGCTGAGGATTTAAAATCAGCAACTGATTATACAGCTAGATCATTTCTACCAAGCCCCACCATACCTTGCTGGTGCAGTTATCCTACAGGGAAAAGCATTTAAAAGAGAATGAGAACACAGGATAAGCCTCCAAACAAAAAATATTTTAAGTCATTAAAAAAAACTTTTTAAGTTGTAAATTGAATATCACTTCTCAGAGACAAGCAAGAAAACATTTAATCCTTTTTTTAGAGATTTAAATGAGGTACTAACTAGAGCATAAAGTAACCAGCACTTCCTTAGCTTCTAACCTAAATAACGAAGCCCCTTATACAAAAATTGTTTCAACTATTTTTGTATAAGGGGCTTCATTTTAATTCTAAGAAATAAGAAAAAATAAAACTATTTAAAAAAATAGTTTATTGGCCCACAAATCAACAGCATTTGCCAAGGCAAATTGCTCAAAATACTCCAAAATGTACAGTATCCTATTTAGAAAAGATCACATAGAAAATAATATGCAATAAATATACTTGCTCTTACAGGAGCTACAAAATAAGGCTCAAACAGTCAAACCTTAGGTCTTTGCAAAGACCTAGTTTAATTCTAGCCTTTACAGATCTACATTTACTTTCATTTGCCTTAATCGCTTTTATTTTCAGTACAAAGTCAAAGTGTGCCATACCTACTATCTTATCTGAAAAGCTCTAAAAAGAGAAAGACATTATATAAAAGGAAAAAAGAGAACACCCTTTATGAGCAATCATAAAATATTAGTCAAGAACATTTGCTGAGTAGACAAACTTTCCCTTACAATGAAGTGTAACACTTACCACCTCTGCCAAGGCTGAAATGACTTTACCCAGAGTTGTAAGAGACTTATTAATATTTGCTCCTTCCTGAAATTAATATCAAACATAAAAGAATTATGATAAAGAATTCTACTACTGTCACATCATACATGATAACATAAAATACAACTAGCCATATGCGCTATTTTTTATTTATGACCACAAGTTCTAAAAACCTTCTTTAACCCTCAATTTTTTCTCCTCTCCACTTGTTGACAGGCCAAGACCACATGCCTAACTCATAGTCCTCAATTATCATCACGATGTCTGTGCTCAAAACACTCACAGATGTACCTTCTTCCCACAACTCACTGACGTGCAACTTCTCCTCTTGCTAAGCAAATCTCTAGAAAAGACCATGCTTGTTCTCACATCTGGATTTGTATATCGTTTTCTAATTACTGTCCCTTACTTCCATCTAACCAAATTCTAACCATTCCTCAAAAATACAATTCAATTTTCACCTTGACTACGAAGTCCTCCTTAACTATTATCATGTAACATATCTTGCATTGAAGTTACAAGTCAGAAGTCAGAAAATTTCTTGTGTCAATGGTTTTGTGGGCCGCTCAGCCTCTGCTGCAACTTCTCAACCCTATCACTGTAGCACGAACGCAGCCACAGACAATACGTGAATAGATGCAGCTGTGTCCCAAGGAAATTATATCTATGAAAACAGACAGTGGGCTGGATTTGTCCTACTGGCCACAGCTTGCTAACCTGTGTCATAGAGCATTTATTGACTAGGCTATTTACTTGGTAAAATAAATACCTTTAATCGAGTCCCTTTGGCACCAGTTGAATCAGCTCGTTCACTTCCTGCTAGATCCACCAAGCTGATTTTACTGACCTGGTAAAGAACATTGAGGCAATTAAAAAATAAGCAAGGGAGAAGCAGAAAACATTTAGAGGTAAGAAATTAAAAGATTAAGGCATAGAGAACACTAAAAAGATTAATTAGGCCTCATATGTGGCACAGGAAGACAAATATATGGCAGTCAATTTAAACAGCATGCAAAAAGAGTTCACAGCAATTATCTTGGTTTACAAGAATTTCAGAATAAACACATCTTAAAATGCTGTCATAAAAATACATAAAACTCATTAACCCACTAAGTGACATATTAAAAACAAAGCTTTAGCAACTAAAATTCTCACACTGTTGATGGGAATGCAAAATTATATACTCGCTTTTGAAAGCAGTTTGGCAGTCTTAAGAATCTGAACAAAAACTGACCGTAAGACTCAACCATCCTACTAGTTATTTACCAAGAAAAACAAAAAACAAGCACATACACAAAGACTCTCATGTACACAAATGTTTATGGCATCTTCATTTGTAACGGTAAAAAACTGGAAACAATTTAATACCCATCAACAGATGAATTAATGATCAAACTGTGAGATATCTACACAACGGAATACTAATCAGTCATGGAAACGAGTGAACTATTGATACATACAACAACACGGATGAATCTCAAAACCATTATGCTAAGTTGAAAGAAGCCAGGCTGAAAATAATACATACCATATGATTCTATTTACGTAAAACTCTGGAAAGTGTAAACTAATCTATAGGGACAAAAAGCCAATCAGAGATGGCCTGAGGATGAGAGTGGAAGAGATTACAAAGGAGCATGAGGCAACTCTTTAGGATAACAGAAATTCTCATTATCTGAACTGTGGTACCAGTTTTACAGGTGTACAGTAGCCCCCTCCTTATATCTCATTTCATTTCCCATGGTTTCAGTTATCCATGGTCAACTATGTGGAAGTCACTCAGTCGTGTCCGACTCTTTGCTACCCCATGGATTATATGGTCCATGGAATTCTCCAGATCAGAACACTGGAGTGGGTAGCCTTTCCCTTCTTCAGGGATCTTCTCAACCCAGGGATTGAACCCAGGTCCTCCTTATTGTAGGCAGATTCTTTACCAGATGGGCCACAAGGGAAGCCCAAGAATACTGGAGTAGATAGCCTATCCCTTCTCTAGTGGATCTTTGAGTGAAGTTGCTCAGTCATGTCCGACTCTTTGCGACCCTGTTGTAGTCCACCAGGCTCCTCTGTCTATGGGATTCTCCAGGCAGGAATACTGGAGTGGGTCGCCATTTCCTTCTCCAGGGGATCTTCCCGACCCAGGGATCGAACCCAGGTCTCCCGCATTGTGGGCACACGCTTTAATCTCTGAGCCACCAAGGATCTTGGTAAGTATTAAATGGAAAATTCCAAAAACAAACAATTCATAGGTTTTAAGTTGTGTGTCATTTTAAGTAGCATGAAGAAATCTCACTCCATCCCCCAGGATGCAACCACCCCTTTATGCAGCGTATCCCACTAATCAGTACCTTAGTAGCCATCTCAGTTACCAGCTTAGCTCTTGGGGTATCACAGTTCTGGTGTTCAAGTGACCCTTATTTTAATAATGGTCCCAAAACACAAAAGCAGTAATACTGATAATTCAGGTATGCCAAAAAGAAGCCTTTGACATATAAATACAGAGCTTCTCTTAAGAGTATGCTGAGGTTGCTACTATCTACAGTAGCAATAAATCTTCTATTCATGAAATTGTGAAGAGGGAAAAAGAAAGTTAATTTTCTGTTAATTTTCACTGCTGAACTTCAGGCTGCAAAAGTTATGCCCACAGTGTGTGATAACTGCTTTGTTAAGAGGGAAAAGGCACTAAGCTTGTACAAAAAAGATATTTTGAGAGTGAGAGAGACATTTACATATCAGTATCACAGTATATTGTTATAATTGTCCTATTTTTATTATTGCTATTGTTAATCTCTTAACAATTTTTAATTATAAATTATAATTTTAATTTATAAATTAAACTTTACAACAGGTATACATGTATGAGAAAAAAACAATATATATAAGGGTTTTGATACTATCTGCAGTTGCTGGCATCCACTGAGGGTCGTGCAAAGTATCCCCTGCAGAAGGGGGGAGGGGGGCTTACTATATACATATTTGATCCAGTTTTATACTCCAAATATGTGTGGTTTATTGTACATCAATAATACCTCAATAAAGTTGTTTTTTAAAAAATGCTTCAGGAAAGTATCCAAAATGGATTGTCAAAGAAGCTATGATTATGGGGTTAATATCATTATTGTTGTAGAGCTGACATCATGGAAGAAAAGAAAAAAATGCTTTCACACAGGATGTTCCTTGGTGCCATTCAGAAAAATACTACCAAATTACATTAATACAGAACCTCTGGCTAAGCAGTGTCAAGCTATTTGATTACTTATATGAAGAGTATATTTTCAAAAAATAATCTTCAGCTAAAAACAAACAAGTCATCAAGTAAAAGGTGATTTTAGTTTTTAATGATATTGGCATCACAAAGTTCTCAGGCAAGATCTTTCATAAGAGCTAGTATAATAACTAACTTCAGATTTAAAAATCCAGCTGCATGCTACTTAGGAAAGTAGGCAGAACAGAAGTCAACATAAGTTTATTATTAATAGTAATGCCAATAAAATTAACATTTATTAAATGGCTATGCTGTGCCAGGCATTAGATACATGCACTTAACCTACATTAATACTTACTCCTCCTTACCAATTCTATGAAGTTAGAGAAACTGAGGCGCAAAGAGTTTAAGTGACTTGCCCAACATAACACTGCTGAAAAATGGAAGAGCCAAGATCCAAAGCAAGCAATTTAATTCCCATCTACTATATTTAGCCAACCACTATAGAAAATGAGAAATTAACAAGCACAGGCATTTGAAGAACACCAAAAATGTGGTATAGTTATTTTTATCCCCCCAAATTAAACACATTTGTTTGCTTAAACAGTTTAACTCCACAGTAATATTATCAGAGCTCAAAAAAGTAAAATACATATACCAAAGATGTTAGTAAGATAATTGAGAGGTTCCAATCAAGAAACAAAGGAAGGATTTTCTTCCCTACAGAACTGCTTAACCCTCTTGCATGGAGTAGTTTTTGAGACTTAAGTGTCTTGATTTGTTTCTTATTTTCTACCTTGCAATTTCACTTAAAAACCCACACTCAGAACTGGTATAGAGTGGAATATAAATGAGAAGCATAAAGCATAAGATACCCTTCATTAAGTAAAAGGGCACTTTCCTCCCTTCCACAAAATCCAAAGGTAGCAGGAGGGGCTTACGAAAACCTCCATTCCATACAACTCAAGCCCAGACACTGATGTTCTCCTACCTTCTCAGTGGAAAGGTTGGTCTCAGTATCGTGTTTCTTCTGGGTGAAGACAATGGTAAACACAGCGTGGGAACGGCTACTTGTTTCATTCATGTTGGTAGCTGCCACTGTCCTAAAAAATATAAAGGTAATCACATGATAATGGAATCCTTAGATGAATGTTAAAATGACAGCAGCCTCCAAATTATAAGCATAACAATCACAAGCAACAGCTTTAAACTTCTTATTACAAGACTGCCTGCCACTTTCACAAAACTGCTCTGAATACACTTTGTGATCCTATCAAGCTACCTCCAACTTCAAAGGCACCCCATCAGAATCATTTTTCATACTCCAGCTCTACCTTTAGAAAGCACCGAGGTATCTGATTTTTATTGTTCATTAAGTGCTCAATTATTCCAGAATTAATTACTACCATAGGCATGTGATGACCAACATTTTACCATGACTTGATCAAAACCTAACAGCAGAACTTAACCAAAGTTCTGATGTGGTTCAGTAGTGTGCTGTCTGGATAAGAACACCTAATATGCTGAGACCACTGCTTTTCCAGCATAGCCAAAGGATCAGAGCACTCCACGGTAAAAGCAACTTCCACAGCTATAAATGTGGTTTCAAACCCTTAACCAGGAACCAAGGGACTCAAAATGTACCAAAAACCTCGATCATGAGTCTGTTTCCTCCCATACCTGGCTTTGTTCCCAGCATCCATGAGGTCAGCAATGTCTGTGTAGGAAGTGACTGCCAACTTTGACAGGTCCTCCACGTAAGGGCCAAGAAGGGGATGTTCACGCACACGCAGATGACCCTTGTTTTTGGGGTTCAACAAGTCTCGTACTCTTTCACAGTAAATTTCCATGTAGCTCACCTAGGAATATGTTATAAAAGTGATTTAGAGGACTTGGGAAAACAAATCCTATACATTAAAAAGTTTAAATCTTTTCATTTTTGCATCTTTTATTAAAAGCTCTACAATTCGTGATCAGTAGCCTTTACAATGTGAAATGCCATAGTTGCAGTTCCTTTTATTCTCTTACCAGTAGCACAGATATAACTGAGTGCTGGTGGTAAAGGATCTTCCCAACTCAGGGATCGAACCTATGTCTCTTGCATCTCCTGCATTGGCAGGCAGATTCTTTACTACTAGTACCACTTGCAAAGCCCTTTTAGTAATCAGTTATTAGGGCTTCCCGGGTGGCTCAGTGGTAAAGAATCCGCCTGCCAATGCAGGAGATGCAGGTTTGATCCCTGGGTCGGGAAGATCCCCTGGAGAAGGAAATGGCAACCCACTCCATATTCTTGCCTGGGAGATCCCAGGAACAGAGGAGACTGGTGGGCTACATAAGTCCATGGGGTCACAAAAGAGTCAGACACAACTTAGTGACTAAACAACAACAAATCAGTTATTCACAGGGCTTTTTTTCTAATATATGATGTTGTCAATAACTGAGGATTACAATTACTTCAAAAGCTTGAAAATAAGATTTCTAGTAGTGTTAAAACTTAGTCAGAAAGATACCCTGGAAAGAAAATTTCCGGCCAAAAGAAATGTAAGTGACAAAGCACTGAGGTAGAAATGTTCCTGGTGTGTTCCAGAAACGGCTGAAGCAGAGTGGACAAGGGAGAGAAACAGGAGAGGGGGTAGGAGTCCCACCAATGTAAAGAAAAACAAAATATCAACCAGGGATCCACTCTATGCTCCAAAAAGGCCCGTGAACTCTGTATAATATGAAAGAAAATGGCATCCTCTTCTACTACCTATAAGTTCGAAAATTTCAATCATACTGTCATGCTCCCTACCCTTTGAATTTAAACTATACCATAAGCCACAGACTTTTGAACAAAGATTTAACTGCAACATTCTTCATATTAACCATAACTTTAGAAATAGCCTCAAAGTACAGAAGTGGGGAAATAGTTAAGTGATCTATGGCTCTGTCATAATTTGGAACTATTTAAAAGTAGCATTTGAGGGAATGGATTACTGAGGACTGTTTTTAACCCACAGCTGTACGCACCTCTACAGAGTAAGACATTTCTTCGTTACAGTTGTCATTGATTTTCTCAAACAGCTCTTCACATAACTGTAGGAGCAGAACGAAAGGCATAAGTCAGAACTTACCCATGAGTGCTAAAGGAATTAGCAAGATTTTTTTTCTCTTTTTCAAAATGTTAATGTCATCAACATCAAGGGTAAATGCTTTGAATGAAATAAAAGGAAAGTTTGGAATATTCAGCTAATCTCTATTTTGGAATATTCCTCTCAGCTAATCTCTATTTTCCCTCAACAACATCACCTCAACATTCCCTTAGAAAGAAAGCCACATTTAGGTGAAGAGAATTGTCTCTTCTATCGTTTTGTCATTGATTTCACTTCATGGGAATTCAACTCTTCATATCATACAAGAATTAACTGTGACTCTACCATGAGTATTATAACTGTAGAAGTAAAACTACTATTAAACTAATTTCCATACTTATTTATCATGATATATAAATGTTATTGTATGTTATCAGTTACTATATATATTGTAAATTTATACATACACACATACATGTATAGGGAAAACACACACTATTCGAAGGAAGTAAATGAAGGTATTTTCAAGAAGAGTTTGACTCTATAATTTCTCCCCTTTACCTATGCCTTAAGATTCCAACCCCTCTTATGAGAAGCCAGTTCATTACACAGTGACATTTCTGGTAGACTACATTAATTTTTCTAGATCAGGAAAACTATAAAATTTTAGTCTCCCTATCCTTTAATTTACTTAAAATATGTGATAAGAATAATTAATAAAAATCCACTGAATTTTCATCTGCTATATGCTTCATATTAAAGCAGTCAACATACCTTTGAAAAATGAGCTATAAGTTCATGATTCTCTAGAAGTTCAAACAGAACTTAAAATGTAAGTGTCAGTTTCTAGAACTTAAAAATCTTTTTAAAAAATTCATGCTTTGGCATTAAAATATTCCAAAATTTTATCAGGAAAAGAGATGCATATGTAACCATGCAAGAATTACATTAACAAACAAACAAAAGAGAAGGAGAAACTAAGTGTGGTAATGGGATAAAATAAATGACTCATATTACTTGCTATAATCTACGAACAATTATTTTACTGCTGAAAAAGTTACTACACAGAAGTAAAAGCAAAGACTCCAGAACTACCCTGCCTCCTCATGGATCCTAGATCTGCCACGTACGTGTGCAGGTGACATGCTCTCTCCGTGCCTCAGTTCCCTCATCTGTAAATGAGGGAAACAAGGGCACTGACCTCTCAGGGTCACATGAAGAGTATTAGATGAGCTAAGAGTCGTAAAGAACCTAGACCTGTGCCTGGCACGTTGAGTGCTCATAATGTTTTCTCTAACTAGTATTATAATTATTAACGTTACTATACACAAAGGACAATTCTCAAACATATGTCTTAATTCAGACATATACTTTTTATAGAAAAAAGTATGCTAGTATCTTCAATTTTTTTCTGAAAATGTCCTAATCTTTTTTTAATAATTTCAATTATATAGCTGAATTTAAAAGTATAAATCCAATAAATCCTTTCAAAAAAGTAGCTATTTCTCCTTATGTATTTTATTTTCAGAATACAGCAATGGCCATGCTAGGCCTACAATAAAAGGACATATTAAAATTAATTCAAAATATCACTAATAAAAGCAAACCATGTTCCTGTTATTAGCAAAAGAAGTTCCTTCTAAATATACCTATGTATATTTAGGAACTGTTCTCAGTTCCCAAACAAAATACAAAATCAAGACTAACTGCTCTTAAAAAAAAAAAACTCAGACTGTTCAAAGTTTAACTGATAGAATTAATTTAATAACATAAAAGAGAAGGCAATCAAAAAACAAAAATAATCATATTCCTAAGAAGTGATCTGGGTGCTTATAATGTTAAGAAACATGAACTGGGGAAAAATATCAGACCAACAACATTCACTAAGTGTTCCTAGGATTTGGAACAGAACGTGGCACCTACCATCACGCCATCACGTTTAAAAGAAGCTGATAACACTGTTCAAAAGATAAAGTAACATGATATTGGATATAAAGACAGACTCTGAATACAGATCAGTCTTTTCCATCAGGCTGTGAGCTCCTCTGAAGGAAAGGGGCAGGTGATTTACCTTTGTGCCCTGCAACGATAGTCACTAAGTAAATTTTTGCTAAATAAAAACTGTTAAAGTAATTAAGGACTAAGAGTAACAATGAACAGAAGTTTTTTGTTGCTGGGTTTTTCACCTGTGGAATGATGCCAGCCTGGCTTTCTTCTTGTTTACCCATCATTGTATAAGACTTTCCAGCACCAGTTTGCCCATAGGCAAAAATACAGACATTATATCCCTCAAAGGCATGTAAGAGCATTTCCTTTCCAATATCATTGTATACACGGTTTTGAGATGCAAAGCAGGGATCTTCAGGCTGTAAAGATTAAAAGAAAAAATAAATGGCATTCATTCATACTTTTTCCTATGCTTATTAATTACTTCTATAATAAACAAGTGTTTCAACTCAGAAGTGTCCCCTTATATATAGTTTATTTTTCTCATTAAACACACACACACAGGTACTATTAGAGACATTCAGGCCACCCACATGAAATTATCTGACATGATTATATTTCATTTTCCATAACCCTGAAAGTACCACTCTTCCATTCATAGAGAGCTCCAAGAAAATTTTCTTAAGTGGGAAATGTGACTAGAAAATCAAAGATCAAGTCCACATATAATAATACTTCTTTGGGGACTTCCCTGGCAGTCTAGTAGTTAAGACTGTGTTCCCAATGCAGCGGAACATGGGTTTGATTCCTGCTTGGGGAAGAGCCCACATGCCAAATGCAACAAACTGCAACAAATGCATCCCACATGCAATAAATGCATCCCACATGCAACACAACAAATTCTTTGAACTCGCTCCAGGTAGTGCCGTTATTTCTCAATAAACACAGCTTTTGGAGAATGTTTTCCAGTCCCTTTCACAGACTCTTCCCTTGGCAATTAGGCTTTGCAGTAGTTTAAAACATCTCCTACTCTAATGCAAAACAGGAAAAACAAAAACAAAAAAATGTGTAATAGAGATGCAGAAGCAAACTCTAGGAACAATCACTAGAAAAGCAAGATTTGGGGTCCTGTAATAAGTAAGGGCACACTGCAAAAGGTCCTACCCTTCATTTGCCTAGATGTTGGTAATCTCTGCTTTCCCTGTAGACCTGCAGGCTCCTTCAAACCATTTAAAACCCACAATGTTCTACTGCACTGCACCATGGGTACACTCACCGAGGTGTGAGACCAGTAGGAGTAGTCAAAGCTGAAAGACTTTGGAGCTTCCTTTGGGTTCTTTGGGTTAATAATACCTGCAGGAGGAAAATGTTTTGATTTTATAAGTCACTCAATTAAACGTTAGTTCAACATGATATTATGCAGTAAGCTCAAAACATAAAATCAGTAAACTCATACAACTGAATCTCAATAGGACAATTGAAAAACAAAATTAATCAAATTTTTAATAGATAGGGTCTATATATAGAACTCAAAAAAAAAAATCAGACCAACAACATTTACAAGATGTCACCAGGATTTACAAGACAGCTTGGTATATAGTAGGTTTTCAGTAAATACTCTGTGACTGAACCTAGGTAAGTTCGAAGAAAAAAAATCTGGAAATGGGCCATGGGACCATTTCAAGGTACTTTATTAAGGCTTGAAATATATCAACACATTAAAAATAAAATATAGAAAAATTATTGAATTAATCCAACCACTTCTTGAAACAAACTCTTTTTAAAGATCTTATTATCTATTTAAGAAAAGCATTTAGTAAGGAAGCATTCATTGGAAGGATAGTTTTATTTCTGAAATCACTGTTTACATCAAAAGTGATTTCTTGGGTAATTAATCCAGTCACATACTTAAGGGATTAGACTGAATATTGAGGCTTGGCCTCCCTTCTTCCTTCACATACACAAAGCTTTACTACTTCATATTTCACATGGAATAGAATCTTTGTAACATGTGACCATGAAGTCGCCTCAAAGACCAGGCATCTCAACCAATCCATTTCTCTAAGGCAGGGCCACATCCCAAGCTATCAGTGAGATCAGGATTAAAAAATAAATCTGTCCCCTGGGCAGCTGCTGCTTGGGACACAAATAGCAACAGTTGCTACGGTGCTTAGTTCTCTCTCACTGGATTCCACAGGGTATGGCCACACTTACGTTCCAACCTCAAATGCTGACAAAGGATTAATAAGGCTCACAGCACATAATCATGTGACAAGGAGACATGGTTCTAGAAAGAACATCTCCTCCACACACAAATGGTAATCTAAGCAAAGAAGTATGTTTCTAAACAAAAGGCCCTACCTGCAAGATTTAAATAGCAGCCAACATTCATGGAGCACTTAATCTGGCTGTAGTACTTTCTATGCACAGACCTATTTAATCCTCCCAATCACTTAATAAGGCAGATGTTTTATTATCTCCATTTTATAAAGAAACCATCACAAAGAGGTTAAGGAAAACCCAAGGCCACAGGGCTAGCTAGCGGCAATTCAGGATATGAATCTGGGCAGTTCAGCTCCTGAGCCCAGACACCCACCACTCAAATACTCTGCACATGCAGCGATCACCAAGGAAAACACAGTAAGGCCCTTCTACACATGTGATTATGCCTGTGCATGTGTACGCACATTTATGACCACCTCAGACCCAAACTGTATAGGCACTGTTCAGAACTCTCCTCGTCCATATAAAACAAGGAACTATGAGAATTACAGTTCCTAAAAGATGAAAGGCCACACAGAAACTGTACCAAGAAAACGGAAACTAGCATCATACTTGGTGAACCGGATTCCAGGTTTCAGTGGCTCAGCAAAAAGGAAAAATCACAAGATAAAGGAAATGACCTATGAAGTAGTCGTCACCACTCAAAACCATGGTGAACACCTGCTGTCATAAAACTTTAAGCCGTATTTTATCCACTATTAGGCTACTCACCAGCAGCACCAATCTGCCAAGAACAACTTAAGAAAGGGCAAGTCTGCCAATCTTGCCCCTTTGCTCTCCTTTCTCTAGTAAAGCAAAAAAAAAAACTACTCCAGCGAGTAATTTCCTTGAATCACACAAAATCCTTTTCCTTAACAGACCTTCTCCCTGATCTTTGAAACTTCTGAAACTAATAAATATTCCTAACTTCCAGCTTCAAACTAAACCTGCTTTTTATTTTTATCTATTTTTTTTTTGCTTTCCAGCTATTATGTATTCCACTCAGCACATAGATGCATGAATTTATTTAACAAACCTTGGCGGGGGTAGGGGCCCATTTGCTGTGTATTGTGTTTGGTATACAAAGAAAGATAAGAAAGATACACCTTTTCTTTTTCAAATTTCTACTGAATGTTTATATTTTATTGTAGTAATACTGGTTTACAACATTAGATTAAGTTCACGTGTACAACATTTTATTTCTACTTCTGAATACTCTACATCAAACTGCCTTTTAAATAACTGCCTTATTATTAACAAAAGTATCTTCACTTGAACAAAATAAATAAAAACAGAATTTTAAAGAGCCATTTATGCTAACAGTTACGTCAAACAAGATGAAATTTACCCACATTATTTTAAAATTTTTAATTGCTAAAAGAAATAAGACTCCTTGGAAAAATGCAAAATTCAATGTTCTTGTTACCTGTTGAGGGGAGAGTGTAGGCAGACTCAGAAGGCATAAGTTATTTCTATACATTAGAATGGACAGCAGTTAAAGAGTTATTTTATACTATTCTTTACATTTACATATATATTACATAAATATTATCTTGAATATATTAAATATTTACTAGCAAAAAATTTTGAGACTCCAGAACTCTGTAAAGAGAAAAAACTGTGATAAAGATAAAATATTAATGACAGCACTTGAGCTCACGGACAATGAATTCACATTTTGAAAGGACCTGCCAGAGGATTTTTCTTTCTGAACAGCTAAAATCTAACTCACTTCAAGTCGACTAACAAACAGGATGTCTCCAATCATTAATAAAAGAGGGGAGAGAGGAGAGAGTACATGTGTAAAGGATATAGGACTTGTAATCAGAGGACCAATATCAGTAAGGACAAGAAATATTTTTAGATTTTCTTATGACCTTGGGTGTTGTTACACTTTCATATCCTCTCTAAAACTGAGGTAATACTTAGTTCACAGGATTAAATGAGGAAAGCACTACACAAATGCCAGTTTTCAAAACTAGGTATTTTATCTTGTTTTAAATTCCCTCAATGGGTATGATAACCCACATTCTATGAGAAAAGTTTACTGGTAAAATAAGCTAATGCATAATATAAGAATTCAACTTCTTGGCCAATGAATCAATACTATATTGGAGTCCTTGAGACGTGACATCAAATCTCTGGTGCTCCTACCCCATTAAAAATCCCTTCGGTACATGGACCATGTCTTATGGATCCTCTGTGCTGCCCTACATCAAGCAGGCACTCAGATGAATGTCCTCCACAGGTCACATATAATTTTAATTTCATTAAATCCTGCACCATTTTCATGAAAAACAACAAAAAAGAAAACCCAAAACAGTATATACCTATGCAGCATACATGTAAAATGCCAGTAGTTTAAAAAAAAAAAAAAAACCAATAAATTTTATCAACTTTCACCAAATAGAGAGAGAACTCTATCACTGAAAAGTCTGGGCAATATTTAAAAAGAGTGATTCTTGTATCAAAGTCAGATGAACCAAAACACAGTGTGCAGGGCTTTTAATCTGTCTCTCATTCTCGGGCTCCAAAAACACTGCAAATGGTGACTGCAGCCATGAAATTAAAGGACACTTGCTCCTTGGAAGAAAGCTATGACAAACCTGGGCAGCATATTAAGAAGCAGAAACATTACTTTGCCGACAAAGGTCCATCTAGTCAAAGCTATGGTTTTTCCAGTAGTCATGTATGGATGTGAGAGTTGGACCATAAGGAGAAAGCTGAGCACCAAAGAATTGATGCTTCGGAACTGTGGTGTTGGACAAGACTTTTGAGAGTCCCTTGCACTGCAAGGATATCAAACTAGTCAATCTTAAAGGAAATCGGTCCTGAATATTCATTGGAAGGACTGATGCTGAAACTCCAATACTTTGGCCACCTGATGTGAAGAGCTGACTCATTGGAAAACACCCTGATGCTGGGAAAGATTGAAGGCAGGAGAAGGGGACGACAAAAGATGAGATGGTTGTATGGCATCACCGACTCGATGGACATGAGTTTGAACAAACTCTGGGAGTTGGTGATGGACAGGGAAGGCTGGTGTCCTGCAGTCCTTGGGGTTGAAAAGAGTCTGACAGGACTAAGCAACTGAACTGAACTAAAAGTACTCATGTGTGAATGGAACTATAGCAATTAATGAATACATTCAACATTTAAACCATATTTTCACCAATACAAAAGGTATTACAAATATAGTATGCTTCCCAGGGTCAAGTGTCATCAGTGTACAGGCTTTCTCTAGGATAAATCAATATTTCTTCTTCAAGGAAAGGATTCCTGGTATATTTTGAGGACGGGAGTTAAATGTAATTGTATTTTATGAAGTGCTGCATTATTATACTTCATGGTGCTTTATTTCATATAAAATTATTTCACACAGCTTTTCAAGACTCCTTCTGCACGTGAGGCCTCCTCTCCTATCAAGATTTCTCTAGACACACTGTGTACTCCAGATCTGGACCTACCTCCACTAGCAATTTCCTACAGACTATCATGGAATCACTTATGATTTTTTTCTCTCACCCTCCACATCTCATCTATGTTGTCAGTTCTATTTTGAAAATGTACTGAGAATCCCACAACTTGTCACCACCACCATTATCACCATCCTGGTGCAAGCCACCTTCTCTCCCACCTGGATGACTGCAAAACCTCCTAACTGGGCTCCCCACTTATCCTTTGGGCCTCTGAAAAGGCTCAACTCCAAGCTGCAGGTAATGACTTTTCTCAGACGCAATCCAGACCAGCTCCAAGATGAGCCTCCAGGGAACCCTCCGATTCCGATCATACACTGAACAAAACTCCACTCCCTCCACAACCTCCTCGTCAAAGAGGCACCCTTCACTCCAGTCCCACTGGCATTCTTACTAGACACACATTCTCATCTCAGGGTCTCCATACTTACTACTCTGCAGGAATGCTTTCTTCCTGGTACCTGACCAGCACACGCCCCCAATTTCACACAAGTCTCCAACTGAACATCATTTTATCACAGGGCCCTTTTCTGATCATCCGATTTAAATCAGCATTCACTTCACTCTCCATCCTCTTTCCCTGCCTGATTTTTCTTCATTGCACTCATAAGTACCTGACTTATTATATGGGTCACTGAGGTGAAAGTAAGTTCCATGAGACCAGAATTTCTGTTTCATTCACTGCTCTACTCTCTAGTACCAGGAAAGTGCCTTACACATGGTAGATAACTCAATATATACCAAAGAGCCAATGAATTTGTTAGTTTTATCTTTCCTTATAGATTGTCACTTCTTTGTGGCTGGAAACCATGACTCCTCTTTCTATATCACTCACAGTGCTGACTTGGTAAGTAGGTGATGCTTATGTGTGAACTGGAAGGTAGCTTTCTCAATACCACTTGCTTCCTGAGTCTTCTCCCTGAGTAGCCAGTGTGTTCAGCTTCTGGCAAGAATCATTAATCTCTGGGAAGGAGGTATCTAAATTTCAACCCAGATAACAGAAATACAGTTTCTAGGAAACAGCAGTAGTAGGTAAACCAGGAACAAGAGGAAAAATGACCAGGTTTTAAATAGTATAGGCATAGGAAGAAGTACTGATGGAGGACAGCAGGCAGGGCAAGGATAATGGACAGTCGTATGATGGAGGCACAAGGGTGGAATGGGTATTGAAAAACTCTCTTCTTCCCCAGGTCTTCAGAATTGTTTCTTTGGTGGTTCGGTGATTTGAAAAAAAAAAAAAAAAAACCCGTTTGCCAAGCAGGAGACGCAGGTTTGATCCCTGAGTCAGGAAGATTCCCTGGAGAAGGAAATGGCAATTCACTCCAGTATTCTTGCCTGGAAATCCCATGAACAGAGAAGCGTGGCAGGCTACAGTCCATGGAATTGCAAAAGAGACAGACACCACTTAGCGACTAAAAACAACAACTTACAGTTTGTATTTCACAGGAAATTCAGAATCTCATGGCAGACAGAGGTATCTTACCATTGAAATCTATTGCTGCAGAATTTTCTCCTGTGGTCTAGACATGATGAGCTTGCTTTCTTCTTATGTAGGTATGAAACACATTCTTGACCTCACACACAAAGCATACACCCTAGAGGCACTGCCCTATCATAAACACTAGAAGATGTAAATAAATGCTAAGTTCTCAGCATTCAAGTAGTTCCACCTTCCCAAGCAGTTCCCCTGAAATATACATCCAATTAGAAGGGTGAGGCCTCAGCATCTGGCTCAATGCCCAGCACAGAGCAGAGACTCAACAGGAAGTGGCTGAATCACTGTTGAGCATCACAGCTACAACCAGAATGCAGCATCATTCAAAGCCCTTCAACAAAAGTCCTGTCCCAACAGCATCCATCCGGAAAAGTCCATGCTCCTGATTTTTCTGCCTGTCTTCCAGTGGTCCCTGCCCTGCGTACACGTACTCAATGAGCTCCCAAGTCTGAAACAAAGCTAGTTTCTACACTATCATTACTCTTTCTCAAAGGAAGGGTTATTGCAGAAGATTCCAAGATCTTAATTGAACAAAGGAAAAGTTAAGCAGCCTTTTCTTCATTGGGCACATGTACTGAGCACATTTATGAAGTACAAACTATGTCCCAGGCACTGGGCTAGGAATGTGATGGCAAGCAAAAGAGTTCTTTCTGCCCTTCCAGAGCTCAGAATCAATGGAGGAGACAGACATACAATCCCACAAAATAAATATATGCTTTCAAATTCTGGCAAGATCCATGCTACCCAAGCATTGGGTCCTGTAAGAACATATAGACAGGAATATATAAAAGAAAATATACAAAAAACAGACACTTTGTAGTCAGTAGACTCTGACTTGGTGAAAGAGAAAGCCAGGCTGAAGGATAAGTAGAAGACAGTGCTGATCATGTTAGCTAACACTTCCCAGGAGGCAATAGGGGTAAAGAATCTGTCTGCCAATGCAGGAGACACAAGAGACGAGAGTTTGATCCCTGGGTCAGGAAGACCTCCTGGAGTAGGAAATGGCAATCTAGTATTCTTGTCTGGAAAATTCCATGGACAGAGGAGTCTGGTGGGCTACAATCCATAGGACCACAAAGCGCTGGACACAACTGAGCACGAACACTTAGCATGTCCCGAGCACCGTGCTAACACATCACACGGACTCCCTCATGTAACCCGCACAATAACCTTATGCAATCATCATCTCCACTTCACACTCGGAGCACTTGAGCTGCCCAAGGCCAGAGCCTGAACTGGAATTTAGACCATCTGGCTCCAAGGCTCTGGCAAGGTGTATCCCAGGCCAGGGAACTGCACTAAGAAGCCCTGGGGCAAAAAGAAGCATGCGAATCACAGGTACTGGTTTGACAGGTGAAGTTCACATGCAGTGAGCAGCAAAGAGTAGAAAACCACTAAAATCTCAGGATCACGGGCAGACTCTGAGGAGCGGGGGAATCCCTGCCCGATGAGAAGCCACTGGAGTGACCTGGTTACAGTCACGGAAGGGCTACAGCATGGAGAAAAGCCTAGAAGAAAGCACGAATGCAAGTGTGGAGACCAGTTACACAGAACACAACCACCACTGTAGGACATTTGGGAGCTTCTGCTTGCCATGTACATAAAAACTCCTGTGAGAACTGCATCAGGCACCAGAAATCCGTAAGTTCCAGTGTGTGGCGCTTGTGGGGGCCAGGAGAAAGAAAGGTCTGTATCAAAACCACTCTGCTTCTTGATCCAAAATGGAATTTTGTTTTACAATTTGACCCAATATTCAATAATCAAAACCTATAATGATCTAGAAAATATTTCTAGAAGATATTATTAAATATTTTAACAGTGAAGAAAATAGAATACTATAGAAGATTTTATCTAACTCCACTGTGAGTATCCAACATCATTCTAGGGTTCATCTATAACTCGGCACATAATAAACAGTAAGCACCAATTTTCTTATCTGTAAACTGGGTATAATAATAGAGCCTAACTTTATAGAATTGTTGGATACCAATCAATGTCAAGAGTTTTAGCTTAGGACCTAGCATAAAGTAAATATTCACAATATTCTTTCATTTAACAAATATTTGGGTGACTACCATGCCCCATTCAAGAAGGTATCCAGTGAAAAATCAGTTCCTGCCTTGAAGGAGCTTACATTCTAACCAGGAAATCAGACAGTTAACTAAGAGAGAGAGTATAACCTGGTGAAGAAAATTAAAGAAGAGTTAGGAGATACAAAGTGGCAATGCAGGTGGGAGGAGTGATGAGAATAGGCAGACTACCATGTCTGAGAAGATGATCTTTGAGCAGGGATCTGCAGGACATTTAGGGCACTGCAGGACTGCCAGTATAAACAATAATGACCTGTGAAGTCAGAGAGCTAGCCAGATCGTGGGGTCAAGGTGAGAATCTTTAGTTATATTCTAAAAGTGACAAGAAACCAAAAAAGGATTTAAAGCACAGGGGTGAAACAATGAGGTTTCAGTTCAGTTCAGTCACTCAGTCATATCCCACTCTTTGCAACCGCACAGAATGAAGCATCCTATCCATCGCCAACTCCTGGAGCTTGCTCAAACTCATGTCCATCGAGTACGTGATGCCATCCAACCATCTCATCTTCTGTCGCCCCCTTCTCCTCCTATCTCCAATCTTTCCCAGCATCAGGGAAATGATGCTTTTCCAATGAGTCCATTCTTCACATCAGGTGGCCAAACTATTGGAGCTTCAGCTTTAGCATCACTCCTTCCAATGAATATTCAGAGCTGATTTCCTTGAGGACTGAGTGGTTGGATCTCCCTGCAGTCCAAGGGACTCTCAAGAGTCTTCTCTAACACCATAGTTCAAAAGCATCAATTCTTCAGCAGCTTTCTTTATGGTCCAACTCTCACATCCATACACGACTACTGGAAAAACCACAGCTTTGACTAGACAGACTTTTGTTGGCAAAGTAAAGCCTCTGCTTTTTAATACACTGTCTAGGTTTGTCATAGTTTTTCTTCCAAAGAGCTAACATCTTTTAATTTTATGGCTGCAGTCACCATCTACAGAGATTTTGGAGCCCAAGTAAGTAAAGTCTGTCACTGTTTCCATTGTTTTCTCATCTATTTGCCATGAAGTGATGGAACTGGATGCCATGATCTTAGTTTTTTGAATGCTGAGTTTTAAGCCATGTCTAAAATAGGACTCTGGCTACTGCATAGGAACAAAAGCAGCAGGAGAAAGACAGAAGCTACTGGAGTGTTCTTGGACAAGAGTGCAAATGATAAAAAGTAACCAGATTCAGGAGAGATGGTAAAAGCAGAAAAAACAGAATTGATTTACTGATGCATTACACATGGCCTGTAAGAAAAAGAAGACTAGAGTGACTCCAATATTTCTGGTCTAAGAAACTAAAAGAATTGGAAGAATGAAGGAAGAGCCACTTTAGCTGGGTGAGGAGGGGAAATCGGTTCTGTTGAAAACATGCTGAGTTTGAGATAATGTCTTAGACCGTTAAGTTAGCAGTTGGGTAGACAAGTCTAGAGTTCTAAAAAGAGGTTCAGGCTGGAGAAATGAGTTTGAGAGTTACTGTCACCTCAGAGACATTTAAAACCTTGAGCCTAGATGAAATCATCTAGGGAGTCTGTTTTCTCTGAAGACAGAAAAGATATCAAAGAGACGAAGTCCTGGGGTACTTTCAACACAGGAAATAAGGTAAGAGAAGAGAATGGCGTGTGAGGAAGGCAGGCAATCAGGAGAGCACAGGATCCTGAGAGACAAGAGACAAAGGAAGTCAGGCTATGTTAGCTACTGTCATTAGTGTTTCTCATCCTAACCATCTTTTTTGTTCAGGCGATCTGCTAACATCCCCATAACTCACTCTGCTCATCCTCATTTCTGGGCCTTGGCTCCCATCACCATCCACATCTCACCTGGCTTCAAGGCTGTTTTCTTAAGTCTCCCTTCATAAATCAGAAAGGCAGCCTTAGAACTGAAGGTCTGATTTGACTGTATGTTCCCCAAATCCACAGGGTAGATAACTTCACATTTATTTATCCTCCCCTGCAACTTTCACACCTTGCTCCTTTTGTCTTCAAACTTTTTTTTCTTCCTGCTGGTACCCCTTACCTTAGGAGACCTAGAGAAGAGTGAACAGGACAGCATCTTTCATGTAAAGGCCTGAAGACCCTTATCCAAGATAAATGGAAATGCCTTTAAAATGATTTCCATAAAATGTTCTATAGGTTTAGTTTATTGATGAACCATAAGACCATCTTCTCTTTCTTGGAGTCCCTTCAAGTCAAAATTCGCTTTTAAAAGACCGCTAAGTCCCCCAAATTAACCCCCTTTTTTCCCTTGCCTTCTTTCCAACTTTGTTACTTCAGCATCAAGATGCAGAAATAATGTTTTAATTACTAAGTCCTAGAAAACAAGGCAGTCAAAACAAGAGTTGTACTCAAAAAGCCCTTTTATTCTCCAGAATAAATTTGTTTATCTAATATCTCAAAGTCTCTATGTAGCAATTACACTGTTGTTGGCAAACTATTAAAGATTTTGCCTGCAACTACAATTAACGTATCATTGTGGCAACAGTGTAACTTTAAATTAACTTTTCTAAAACAGCATGTTTTGAGCTTGTTAAAAATCCCAGTGATATCTTCAGCACCAACTTCCATTTCCAAAAGCTTTCTATATCCAAATTTAAGAAATATGGCATTTTTCTTAAATTTATATCCAAAACCATAAAACTAAACCCCATAAGCAGCTTCTTCCCAACTTAGAATAGTGTATTTTCAAAATATATTAAAATAGTATAAAGTATATTACCATAAAGTAGATTTGAGCACAAGACCGACAATCATAAAATTTCCTGATCATTTAAAATAAGAAAATTAGATTCTAAATCTTATAAAATAGGATAAATGTACCGTATATGTTTACGACATAGCTGACCCTTGAACAACATAGGTTTGAAATGCATGGGTCCAATTATATGTGGATTGTTTTCAATAGTAAATACACAGTACTACACAATCTAGTCCTTCTCCAACACAATCTAGGGTTGGTTAAATCCATGGATGCAAACCACGGATACAAAGGGTCAGCTACAGATTATAGGCAGATTTTAAACTACAGAGGGTCGCCACCCTAACCCCCTTGATATTCAAGGGTCAACTATGTACTCAATCTCAGAGTATTAAAAAGTCAGAAAGAGAAACAAAATACCATATGATAGCACTTATATGTGGAATCTAAAATATGACACAAATGGACGTAGTTACAAACCAGAAACAGACTCAGAGACACAGAAAACAAACTTATGTTTACCAAGGGGTAGAAGAGGGATAAATTAGGAGTTCAGGAGTAGCAGATACAAACCACTATATATAAAAGTAGATGAACAACAAGGTCCTACAGAGCATTGGGAACTCTATTTAATGTCCTGTAAAAAATCATAATGGAAAAGAATATCAAAAAGAAAATAGATACAAGATATATATATACATATATATCAGAATCACTTTGCTGTACACCAGAAACTAACACTGTAAATCAACTATGCTGCTGTTAAGTCGCTCAGTTGTGTTGGACTCTGTGACCCCATGGACTGCAGCACTCCAGGATGCCCTGTCCTTCACTGTCTCCCAGAGTTTACTCAAACTCATATCCATTGAGTCAGTGATGCTATCCAACCATCTCATCCTAACAGGCTGTACACCAGAAACTAACACTGTAAATCAACTATGCTGCTGTTAAGTCGCTCAGTTGTGTTGGACTCTGTGACCCCATGGACTGCAGCACTCCAGGATGCCCTGTCCTTCACTGTCTCCCAGAGTTTACTCAAACTCATATCCATTGAGTCAGTGATGCTATCCAACCATCTCATCCTCTGTTGCCCCATTCTCCTGCCATCAGTCTTTCCCAGCATCAGGGTCTTTTCCAATGAGTTGGCTCTTCCCATCAGGTGGCCAAAGTATTGGAGCTTCAGCATCAGTACTTCCAATGAATATTCAGAGCTGATTTCGTTGCAATCCAAGGGACTCTCAGGAGTCTTCTCCAGCACCATAGTTCAAAAGCATCAATTCTTCAGCACTCAGCCTTCTTTACGGTCCAACTCTCACATTCACACATGACTACTGGAAAAACCATAGCTTTGACTAGATGGACCTTTGTCAGCAAAGTGATGTCTCACTGTCTAGGTTTGTCATAGCTTTTCTTCCAAAGAGCAAAAATCTTTTAATTTCATGGCAGCAGTCACCATCTGCAGTGCATCTGCAGTGATTTGGAAACTCAAGAAAATAAAGTCTGTCACTGCTTCTATTGTGATAGGACCAGATGCCATGATCTTAGTTTTTTGAATGTTGAGTTTCAAGGCAGCTTTTTCACTCTCCTCTTTCACCTTCATCAAGAGGTTCTTTAGTTGCTCTTCACTTTCTGCCATTAGGGTGGTATCATCTGCACTTGAGGTTATTGATATCTCTCCTGGCAATCTTGATTCCAGCTTGTGCTTCATCCAGCCCAGCATTTCTCATGATGTACTCTGCATATAGGTTAAATAAGCAGGGTGACAAACTACAGCCCTGACATACTCCTTTCCCAATTTGGAACCAGTCTGTTGTTCCTTGTCCGGTTCTAACTGTTGCTTCTTGACCTGCATACATGTTTCTCATGAGGCAGGGAAGGTGATCTGGTATTCCCATCTCTTTTAAGAATTTTCCACAGTTTGCTGTGATCCACACAAAGGCTTTAGCATAGTCAATGAAGTAGAAGTTTTCCTGGAATTCCCTTTCCTTTTCTATGATTCAGCGGATGTTGGCAAATCAACTATAATTCAACTAAAAGAAAAAAAATGAGGGTTCTGGAGTCAGACAGCACCAGTTCGTTTTCTACTTGTCTCAGTCCTAGATGTGAGACCTCAGGCAAGTTAACCAGAATTCGTGCCCTTATCTGTGATACGGGGAAAATAAGAATATCTGCCATAGGACTGTTCTGATAATTAAATGAGTTAGTCTGTAAGGGCCTAACTGTGGCTGGCACGGCTTAAATGTTTATTATTGTGTTAACTGGTAATCGTGGTGGTTTTTCCCCCCATTAAAAGGCAATTTAAACTTTTGTTTTCCCCTTCACCAATTTTACCTTCTCTATTTTATTCACAGCTACAAAAGGAACTCTGGAATCAGATCTGAACAATGTCACAGGGAAACAGTAACTGTAGTTAAATCATTTCCTCATGTGTACAGCTTCTGCTAATTCCAGCCCTACAGTTTTCTGTTCTGCCAAAACAAAAGAGGCTTCCCAGGCATTCTCTATCTTTCCTGGCCCTGCCTCTCAATTATTCAGATCTCTCTCCCAAAGCCTCATAAAGGTAACCACACTGCTTTGATCACTTAACTCTCAGACTAAACACACTCTGGGTCCCTAGTTGCCTCCCAGCCTATGCTTGCTGAATAGCAAAAATCTCAATTCCCACAGATGTTCTCAAGGACCTAGTTCATATTTCTTTTTCTTACCTTTCTTACCACCTATTGTACAAAGCATTCATCTCTACACAGTACTGCTAAGAACAGTTCTTACCCCACTAGAAATGTTTTCATAAAATAAGCACGTTGCTGATATATGACCAAAAATTAAATCTCCAAAAATCAACTTGGCCCATGAGATGACAGGCAGCAACAGCCCCTTCCTTTCTCAGTCTCTCTAACCACTGTCCGGACTTGCTAGTTCTCACTGCAGTGCTTCACACTTCACTGGGCAGCTACCAAAAGCAGTAAGCACTCTGATGTTGGCACAGACTTTCAAAAATGAACTAAAAAAAAAAAAAAATGAACTCCAAAATATTTCTTGAGAATCACAAAGAAGGCATTGGAAAAAAAAAAAAAACGGGCATGGTTGTTTTCCCCTTTGAAAAAGGCAACAAATGCATATAAAAAGGCCACCTGAAGGATAGTCTGGATTTAATCAAGATAACCTCAAAAGACTAGAACAGCAAAATGCAAAGCAGCAGGTTTCCTAAAAGATTTTTTTCAGTCTTCCCTCTTTGCTGTTTCACAATCTAGATGTGACAACAACTTATTTAGATAATTAAAGAACTCTGAATTATACATTATAATAAAAGCAGTTCCAAATATATAATACCAATGGCCTCCTCCTTCAATGACAGGCTCAACTGTTTCTGCCTTTAAATGTATATTCCCATCGAATACAACAGTTTAGGTACCAAAATCAACCACAAAAAACAATCTGAGGGGCTTCCCTGGTGGCTCAGTAGTAAAGAATCGCCTGCCACTTCAGGAGATATGGGTTAGATCTCTGATCTGGGAATATCCCACATGCTGTAGAGCAACTAAGCCCACGTGCCCCAATACTGAGCCTGTACACTAGAGCCTGGGAGCCACAACTACTGAGCCTATGTACTGCAATAACTGAAGTTCGAGTGCCCTGGAGCCTGTGCTCTGCAACAAGAGAAGCCCGAGCACTGCAACTAGAGAGTAGCCCCCAACGCCAAAACTAGAGAAAAGCCCAAACAGCACTGAAGACTCAGCACAGCGTAAAAAGTAAATAAACAAAAATTTTTAAATGCTATATCATGTTTAAAACTGTTTTGTTTTTGTTTAGTCGCTCAGTTGTGTCTGACTCTTTGCGACCCCATGCACTGTAGCACACCAGGCTTCCCTGTCCTTCACTAACTCCCAGAATTTGCTCAAACTCACATTCATTGAGTCGATGATACTATCCAGCCATCTCATCCTCAGTCATCCCCGTCTCCTCCTGCCTTCAATCTTTCCCAGCATCGGGGTCTTTTCCAGTGAGTCAGCTCTTCATATCAGGTGACCAAAGCACTGGAGCTTCAGCTTCAGCATCAGTCCTTCCAAGGAATATTCAGGGTTGATTTTCTGTAGGACTGACTGGTCTGATCTCCATGCTGTCCAAGAGACTCTCAAGAGTCTTCTCCAGCACTACAGTTCAAAAGCATCAATTCTTCAGCATTCAGCCTTCTTTCCGGTCCAACTGACACATTAGTACATGACTACTGGAAAAACCATAGCTTTGACTATATGGACCTTTGTCAGCAAAGTGATGTGTCTGCTTTTTAATACAATGTCTAGGCTTGTCATAGCTTTTCTTCCAAGGAGCAAGTACCTTTTTTTCACCATAATATATATACTTTATTGAATAGCTGAATTACAATAAGCATCTTTTAATTTTGTGGATGCAGTCACCATCCACAGTGATTTTCGTAGCCAAAGAAAATAAAACCTACCACTGTTTTCACTTTTTCTCCATCTATTTGGCATGAAGTGATAGCACTGGATGCCATGATCTTATTTTTTTGAATGCTGAGTTTCCAGCCAGCTTATTCACTCTTCTCTTTCACCTTCATTAAGAGGCTCTTTAGTTCCTCTTCGATTTCTGCCATTAGGGTGGTATCATCTGCATATCTGAGGTTGTCGATATTTCTCCCAGCAATCTTGATTCCAGCTTCGGATTCATCCAGCCCAGCATTTCACACAATGTATTCTGCCTAGAAATTAAATAAGCAGGGTGACAATATACAGCCTTGATGAATTCCTTTCTCAACTTTGAATCAGTTCATTGTTCCATGTCCAGTTCTAATTGCTGCTTCTTGACATGCACACAGGTTTCTCGGGAGCCAGGTAAGGAGGCCTGGTATTCCCATCTCTTTAAGAATATTCCACAGTTTGTTGTGATCCACACAGTCAAAAGCTTTGGTGTAGTCAATGAAGCAGAAGTAGATGTTTTTCTGGAATTCCCTTGCCTTTTCTATGATTCAACAGATGTTAGCAATTTGATCTCTGGTTCTTCTGCCTTTTCTAAATCCAGCTTGTACATATGGAATTTCTCAGTTCACATACTGTTGAAGCCTAGCTTGAAGGATTTTGAGCATTACCTTGCTAGCATGTGAAATGAGCGCAATTGTACAGCAGTTTTAACATTGCTCTTCTTTGGGATTGGAATGAAAACTGACCTTTTTCAGTCCTGTGGCCACTGTTGAGTCTTCCAAATTTGCTGACATCATCTTTTAGAATTTGAAAAAGCTCAGCTGGAATTCCATCACTTCCACTAGCTTTGTTCGTAGTAATGCTTCCTAAGGCCCACTTGACTTTACACTCCAAGATGTCTGGCCCTAGGTGAGTGACCACACTATGGTGGTTATCCAGGTCATTAAGACCTTTCTAATACAGTTCTGTGTATTCTTGCCACCTCTTCTTAATATCTTCTGCTTCTATTAGGTCCTTATCGTTTCTGCCCTTTATAGTTAGTGTCTATCTCTGCATGAAATGTTCCCTTGGTATCTCCAATCTTCTTAAAGAGATCTCTAGTCTTTCCCATTCTACTGTTTTCCTCTATTTCTTTGCACTGTTCACTTAAGAGGGCTTCCTTGTCTCTCTTTGCTATTCTCTGGAACTCTGCATTCAGTTGGCTATATCTTTCCTTTTCTCCTTTGCTTTTTGCTTCCCTTCTTTCCTCAGCAATTTGTAAGGCCGCCTCAGACAATCATTTTGCCTTCTTGCATTTCTTTCTCTTTGGGATGGTTTTGGTCACCAATTCCTGTACAATGTTATGAACCTTCATCCATAGTTCTTCAGGCACTCAATCAGATTTAATCCCTTGAATCTATTTGTCACTTCTATTGTATAATCATAAGAGATTTGATTTAGGTCATACCTGAATGGTCCAGTGTTTTTCCCTACTTCCTACAATTTAAGCCTAAATTTTGCAATAAGGAGTTCCTGATCTGAGCCACAATCAGATCCTGGTCTTGTTCTTACTGACTATAAGAGCTTCCTTGGTGGCTGAGACAATAAAGAATCTGCCTGCAATGTAGGAGACCCAGGTTTGATCCCTGGGTGGGGAAGAACCCCTAGAGAAGGGAATGGCAACACAATCCAGTATTTTTGCCTGGGAAAGCCCATAAACTGAGGAACCTAGCAGGCAACAGTCCATAGGCTTGCAAAGAGTCAGACACAAGAGACTAAACAACAACAAAACATAAAAAGAACAAATCTGAATCAGTCCTACTGAGATAGATAAACCTAGAGCCTGTCATACACAGTGAAAAGAAAGAAAGAACACAATGGACTATTATTCAGCCATTAAAAAGAATACATTTGAATCAGTTCTAGTAAGATGGATGAAACTGGAACCAATTATACAGAGTGAAGTAAGCCAGAAAGAAAAACACCAATACAGTATACTAACACATATATATGGAATTTAGAAAGATGGTAATGAGGACCCTGTATGCAAGACAGCAAAAGAGACACAGATGTGTAGAGCGGACTTTTGGACTCTGAAGGAGAGGGAGGCGGAGAGGGTGGGATGATTTGGGAGAATAGCATTGAAATATGTATACTATCATGTAAGAAACGAATCGTCAGTCTATGTTCGATGCAGGATGCAGGATGCTTGGGGCTGGTGCATGGGGATGATCCGGAGGGATGATGTGGGGTGGGAGGTGGGAGGGGGGTTCATGTTTGGGAGTTCATGTAGAGGGAGAGGGAGAGGGTGGGATGATTTGGGAGAATAGCATTGAAATATGTATACTATCATGTAAGAAACGAATCGTCAGTCTATGTTCGATGCAGGATGCAGGATGCTTGGGGCTGGTGCATGGGGATGATCCGGAGGAAGGATGTGGGGTGGGAGGTGGGAGGGGGGTTCATGTACACCCATGGCGGATTCATGTCAATGTATGCCAAATCCAATAAAGTATTGTAAAGTAAAATAAAGTAAAAAAAAAAAAGAAAAAAGAAAATGAAAGTCACTCAGTCATGTCTGACTCTTTGCCACCTGATACTGGAGTGGGTAGCCTTTCCCTTCTCCAAGGGATCTTCCCAACCTAGGGATCGAACCCAGGTCTCCCGCATTGCAGGTAGATTCTTTACCAGATGAGCCACAAGGAAAGCCCCATACAGAGTGAAGTAAGTCAGAAAGAGAAAAACAAGTATCGTATATTAATGCATATATATGGAATCTAGAAACATGGCACTGATGAACCTATGTGCAGGGCAGGAATAGAGACACAGCCATAGAGAACAGACTCGCAGACACAGGGGGGATGGAGAGGGTGGGACAAACTGAGAGTAGGACTGAAACATATATATTTGTTGTTGCTGTTCAGTCACTATGTTATGTCCGACTCTTTTTGACCCCATGAACTGCAGCATGCCAGGCTTCTCTGTCCATCACTCTCCCTGAGTTTGCTCAAATACATGTCCATTGAGTCAGTGTTGCTATCCAACTATTCTATCGTCTGTCATCCCCGTCTCCTCTTGCCCTCAATTTTTCCCAGCATCAGGTAAAATAGATAGCTAGTGGGAAGTTTCTGTATAACACAGTGAGCTCAACTCGGTGCTCTGTGACAACTTAGAGGGCGGTGTGAAGCGGGGAGGTAGAAGGGAGATTCAAGAAGGAGGAGACAAGCATATCTATGGCTGATTCATGCTGATGTATGGCAGAAACCAACGTAACATTGTAAAGCAATTATTCTCCAATTAAAAAGAAAAAAATGTGCTCACTAAGTTACAGAAAATTAATCTCATCTAGTAAAGGGTACAATCTAATGCTCTTCCTTAAGACCATAAACTTTATCCAGTATAAGAAAAACCTAAGAAACAGGAATATATTTCAAAAAGTCAGCTTAGTAAGTTGTCATATGAGAAATCATTGAATACCAAATAGAACTGTGAGAAGGCAACAGACAGTGCAGCACCTGGACCTTCCCTTTATCAACTCATTCCAAAAGTCATTCTAAAGGGCAAAACTGGTTTCAATAAACCCCAACTGAGTAAATATAATGCCATTTCAGGGGCACCTTTATTTCTCCATCCCAAACACACACAATGAAAGGTCACTGCTATAGCTTCAAGTCTTTCTCTTTTTTTTTGCAGGTACAAAGTTTATTATTAGAGACACACTACAACAACTAGCAGGAGAGCACACAGAGAAGCGGTTTGTTCAGTTAAGAGGAAAGGCAGAGATGCACACCCAGAGAGAAAGACTGTGGCTGTCCCCCTTGGTGAGGAGGAGCCTAGCTAGCGCCAAGTCTGGACCACAGGAAAAGTGTTTCATGTCAGAATTTTTTAAAAGTTTAATGCCACTGGTACCCAAGCTGATCTCATTCCCTGGCCAGGAATCAAACCCGGGCCCCCCTGTGCTGGCAGCACAGAGTCTTAACTGCTGGACTACCAGGCAAGTCCCATTTATTTTCATGTAGTTATATTAATTTATACCAGAAAAAGCATACAGATTTTTTAAATCTTTTTAAAAGACTTTTGAAATCTTCCTTTTAAAAGTCTTCCTTTTCAAGCTCCCTTTTGTCCCAGTCCTTCCCCCATTCCAGATTTTCATTAATGGACATGAAGTCATTCTCTGTATCAGTTGTGACGTGTAGCATGTGGTTTAGAAATGCACATGTGTGGATGAAAAAGCCTTTTAAAATGTACAATGTAAGTAATCAGCAGGAAAAAAAAAAACCCAAGATTTCTTTTATCCTACCTTAATACCTGGGCCTACAGAAAAAATTAATAAAAGACCCTAGGTTCAGGAAGATTAATAAAAATGTGAAGGGGAATTACCAAAGGCAGACTATTATGATTACAAACAAAGCCAAAGATCAGAGGGGAATTTATGCAGTTTCAAAGTCTCCGATTTACAAACATAACCTAACCATAAATGTGAGCAGTAAGAGCATTAATTTTCTCCCATTTTCCTTTTTTAAAGTAATTAGACAATAAAAAATGCTTCCAAAGTGGGAGAAACTTAGAATATAACGGGGCATTATTAAACAAAGCTATTTGTATGCACTCTAGTCTTCAAAATGTCAAGGCAGTAACCTTTGTCTGTGCCATGGAAAACACTCCCTCTGAGACCAGAAAGTGCTTGAATAAAACAGCCACTACTCAGATTTCGACTCTGGCACATTCCCTAAAGTACTCTTCACCCTCTTCTACTTTTCAATAAGAGACCTTATGGCAGGAACATTCCACTGCATTCCACCTACAATCAGCTTTAAACCCCGTGAGCAGCAGTCCAGGCCAGCTTGCCAGCAGAGCAGTCTTTTAATGCAGCTAACACATGTGGCTATAGCAAATTCATTTCATTTTTTGCAACAATTCGAGGTTCCAAATCCATGCTCTCTCCCAATCTTAAGCCCAATTTAAAATAATAATAATAATAATACTTTCTAAATATAACAAACTGGCGCACATAAAATCTCTCACTCAGAAGTTATTTGGATTACATAGTAGTCAAATTACTAAGAAAATGCCATATAAAATTGCAGGGGAAAAAAAATAGAAAACAGTAGAAAACTGAAAAACGCCAAAAATTCTAGAGGAAAATGTCTCTGATACAATTAGTGAATTAGCTTTTGAAGAACACCTTTCAGAGGAACCAAAATTACCCCAAACTTACTAAACCATGACAAAGCATTCAGCTAGAAAACTAACACTACTTTTTCTAAGGTTAATGAGGGATTTTTGTTTCAGGAGACTAATATTGTTTTAAAAGTCACAAATTTCTCCCAGAGAATGTTTAAATACAAACAGGCAACGTGTTACAGGAGCTTCCCCCGTGGCACAGTGGTGAAGAATCCACTAGCTAATCCAGGAGACTCAGGAGACAGGTTAGATTCCTGGGTGGGGAAGATCCTCTGGAGTAGGAATGGCAATCCACTCCAGTATTTCTTGCCAGGAAAATTCCATTGACAGAGGAGCCTGGCAGGGCTCCATGGGGTCGCAAAGAGTTGGACATGACTGAGTGACTGAGCACACGTGCATGCTTAAAGTATTAAAGAGGAAGAGAAAGAGTAAGGCAGATCAGAGCCACTCAGACTGCTGCCTAGAAAGGATGTGGACAAAATATGATGGAAAAATCATTGGTAGTTCAGCATGGTGTTTAAGCTGGTCCAAAGGCTGGTTTTCACAGAAGTAGTAGAATATGCCCAGGTCTACTTTTTTTTTTTTACCAAGTCTATTCTAACCATATTAATTACTTTTAATAAAAACTAGACATTTATTCTTGAATATTTCATCTAAAGACAAATATTTTCAATAATTCTGGAGATATCTTTGTGGGAAACAAATAAGAACAAGTAAACAAAACTCCAAAATTTATGGCCCTATCCTTAGAAAATGTTCAACTAGGAATCATTTCCTTCTTCAGTTTGCAATCCTACCAGTGAAAACACCTGAAATCTTTCATCCAGAGTGAATATCAGTATTTGGGTAATTTTACCTTTTTCCCCAAAACTAACATTACTGTCTATACCATCAAAATAATAAAGTAAAAAAGGCAGCCATATATCTTAAATACAATGAAGACTAATATCTTATTAGCCATCAGTAAACTCAGTGAGGTTTTTAACCTAGATGATCAAAAAAAAGCAAAGAAATTCAAGTGGACCCAAATCCATTTCACAAAACTATCCAGAACTACAGAAAATTTTAATTTTGCTACATACTCCTGAACAGTCAATAGATTAGCTTTTTCATATCTATTTAGTACTTAGCATATCATTACACACATAGTAGATATTTGTTAGTAAATAAAATCTATTAATTTTTTTGGATATCCTTTCATGCCAAATTTTCAAAAAAAAACAATTTTGACAAGATATAAATATGAAGCTTTATTCGTGTGTTTACAATGCAGTCAAGACTGAAAGAAAAGTTATTATTACACCTGCTACTAATTAAACCATCTCTCAAAGGAAATCTCCCCTTGAAGTTACTTCTGGAAAGAGGAACTGGTTGCTTATGTGATGGGGTAAGAGGAATGATTGTACTGTATACTCCTTCATACTTTTTGAAATTCATACCCTGTGAATGTCCTACCTATTCACAAAAATAAATCAAAATTGGAGGGAAATTAGGTAATGCTATTTGACCTTGACAAAACTAAAAACATATAATCCATTTCAGATGTGGGAATTCTAAAATGATTACTCATCAAGGAAAAACATTAGTGTTATTACTTGTGCTAGTAAGCATTTTCCTTTATTTTTACTATACGACTTTTGCATTCATGGATATGGTCTTTTAATACTCACTCTCTACTTAAAAGTTTTAATAAGATTTCCAACTCTACAAAGAAAGTACCAACATGCCAACCATGAATGAAACTCCATCTCCATGACACTGGGGATTTCTCCTGGATAGTCAGTATGCAAAACTGATCAGAGAAAAGTAGGCCTTTTTGGAATCAATTCTGGCTCCTGATCCAGGATTTCCTAATGTCAAACCTTTAAAAGAACTTGTGATATATACCAAGACATTTAGAGGCAACACCAACAGTCAAAAATGCCTCCATACTAAGTTATAAATAAATGCATTTTTCAGAAAGAAACAAGAGGCTCAATAATCAGAATTTAATGTGCTCATTTCAGCAGCACCTATACTAAAACCAGAATGATATGGAGAAGGCTAGCAAGGCCCTGTGCAAGGATTTAGTTATACACTGTGTAAAACTTAATTCTTAAAATGAAATAGAAATAAGAACATAGCTTCGATGAGTGACATTTAAGAATGTAACACTAGTTAGAGAATAATACCGAATTCTGCATCTTTTTTTTACAATTATTCATAGGATATATAATTCACAGAATCATTGGCACAACTGACAAGGAAATGTAAAACACAAACAATGGTACAGCAGTTTAGACTTCAACATTTGACTCTTTTTCAAAAAATAGAATGTTCCAAGTCCTATTTAGCAAGTTCAGAAAAATGTGTTAGCAGAACAAAGTTCAAAGTTGTATATGGGGAATATATATGTGTATATATATATATGTGTGTGTGTGTGTGTATATGTGTGTGTGTTTACATGTATATATGTGTGTGTGTGTGTGTGTATATATATATATATATGGCAAATTCACAGTAATAGAGAATGATGGCTGGGAGCTGGGGGAGAAAAGGAGACATTGATCGAAGGGCACAAAGTACTGGAGACTTAAAGTGCATCATGGTGACTATGGTTAATGATGTTTATGTAAAATTTGCTGAAAGAGTAGATCTCAAGTGTTCTTACCTTAAAATAAAAGGTAACTATGAGAAGTGATGGATATGCTAATTAGATAGTGTTGATCATTTAAAAATGTATAAACATGTCAAAGCACCACATTGTACACCTCAAATATAACAGATAGATTTATTTCCCACTGGGAGAATCCTCTACACAGAACACTGGCCCACAAACAGATAAGCATATTTCCTCAAATTTTTAGCATTAACTTGGGTCTGAAAGAACAACAATTCTACTTTATCCCAAAGTTACAGGTTTTAAAATGGTAGAATTCACCATTATTTAAGTAATAGTTTGCCTACAGACCCACATCAAGTAACTAATGCAAGTATCAAAAACTCCAGCTTCCGTCATTTTTCACCTAAGGAATAGTTCAGAGAAACAAACCAGGAAGCAATGATTGATCATTTTTAGTAAAAATTTACAAGTTTATTATCTCCTTTAGCTACATCTGTTGTTCAACTCAAAGAATCATCGTAAGGAGGCAGTGTAAGTGTTAAGACCATCTTGGCAAGCTCAAGTACTATTGAAAATCAAGGAAGTAAAGCAATTTTGCACCCTCAATAAGGTATATTTCACAGCATCATTTACTAAAAATCACTGCTTACACCTTCACTATCATTAAGATTTCAACTTAATAACACTAGCTAAATTCATTCAGTTCTCTAGGGAATTCTCAATTGTAAAGAAGATAAACAGACAATATTTAAATATGCTACAGCAAAAACCACAGGGGGAAACATTCAGTGGAACATTCAGAACAGCAAAGTTCAAAGTGTTACTAGCCACATGTTCATTTACTTTGATGACAGCAAGAAGGAAAGGGGGGAAGGACAGGAAGATGAGACAGGACTGACAGAAGACAACATGCACTCACTAGTTGAGTTGCCCTGCATCTGGATGATGCACTTGGACTCTTTGCTGGTCTCTCGAGAATTGAAGGGCCGAACGCGGACAGCCACCTTCACTGAGGCTCCCGACATTCTGATGGTCTTGTTATATACACCAAGTCCAGAAATAATCAAATCTTCTCAGGAAGTTATGTTCAAGTTACCTTTAAAAAAGAAAAAAGTTCATATAAGATAGGCAGAATTAAAGAAAACAAGGCTAATTTGAGCAGAAGAGCTATTAAATCTTAGAACTATTTGTTTCCATTTCTAAAAATCTCATCCCTTTTCTTCCCTATAAATCTTGTATATGTGCATGAATAAATCAGTCACCAGTCTTGTCTGCCTCTTCGTGATCTCATGGACTGTAGCCTACTAGGCTCCTCTGTCCATGGAATTTTCCAGGTGAGAATACTGGAATGGATTGCCATTTCCTCTCCAGGGGATCTTCCCAACCCAGGGATTGAACTCACGTTCTCTTACATAGGCAGGCAGATTCTTTAGCACTCTGTCATCTGGGAAGCCCACAAATGTTATATTCTCAACAGTAAATTATCAGATAGAAAGTTAAAGACTGTAATTTGTTTTCCTGTTCCATTATCTCTTTACCATACTTAAAAAGTCCCTAGACTTAATGAAAAAAAAATATTAACTGCAAAATAACAAACATCTTATTTACTCTCTGTTTTTCTGGATCAATTTCCAATAATATATGGAAAAAATGTTTATCTGCTAAAGAGGGTTCCTACACGAGAAACTTCCCATTTGCAAAACAACTTATTACTTGCTTTTAAAGAAATGCACTGAACTTTTTCTATTTTCAGTTTGAAACATCTAGTTACACAGTGTATATTTAAACAGCAAAAGACAGAGATAAGCTCCAGCTAGCTTCTTTACCTGTAGGTATCCAGGAATTCCTTTAACTTTAATGACCCCTTTCATAAGTATCTCATTTGGCCCTCACAACGATCCTGTACAATAATCAGAGACAGTTCCAAGAGACTCAAGTTCTATCCTTTGACCCATGGCAGAATCAATTCACTACATTTCACTACTGAATGAAGCCACAGGGAAAACTGAACATTTTCTAGAGGAATAGTTTTTCTCCCCACAGAACAAAACGAACACTATTCAGTGAAAAGAACCCACATAAGTAATTTCCACAAGAAACAACAGATCTCGATCTGTACTCTGTTATATAAACATCTTCAAGAAGAACTGAACAAAAGAAAAAACTAAAAAAGAAAAATACTTACGGGTCCAATTACCAGAGACCAAATGTTTGGTTCCTGACCAGTTTTTTCCACATAATTAAGTAACGGTTAAGAATGCTCACCTCCAGCTGTACAACTAATGCTTTCCATAGGAAAAGGCAAAAATACTCCATCTTATTTCTTGTCTTTTGAGAACACGTCTGTTGTCTGTCTCTCACACCACCACCAGAATGCTCAGAGATCTTGTCTGCTAGCACTTATCTGATGAAAGAGCTCACTACATGTTTGTTGAAGGAATGAACTAACGAATTATATTTCCCAGTTGTAAGAATTATCCTTTATCTGGTTTACTTTTTTATGTTTTAAATGATTACAATATTTATTGATATTTTTATATTTGCTGCGATGTTTTTTCCAGTCTGTTTCACATTTTATTTTACAATAAAAAGATGGTTCTTTTTTTAGTACATCATTTATTTTAATTAAATTTATTAAACGAAAGCTTAAAATTATTAACTCTTCCAATCTATAACATGATCTATAGTCAGTAGCTGAGTACTCTGTCAGGAGAGTGAATGAAACATTCATAAAAAGCAAGACCCAGAACACACTTTAACTCCTCAGAGTCCACTTTAATATACAGCAAGCATCTTAACATTCAATGTGTCCCATTATCTTCTCCCTAAAACTAGCAATCTCTGCCAATCTTCCCATTTCTATCTGGCCCCATATCATAAATCTAGGAATCATCTTTGCTTCCTTCTCTTTGAATCCTTTCATTAGTGGTAACATTATTCATGAAATACCACATGAAAACTTTTAAAACATAAATTTCCGTTTTTCTGTCCTTTACCTCCTCTCATTTCCTCTGCCCTAACCTGAATCCATGTCCTTACTACCTCATGGCCTAGCATACATGCAATAGAGAAACTAATCTTTGGGCTTTTAATTTTAATTCATGTCTTTAAATGGGGGTAAGGGGTTTGCACAAAACACAGGATCTTTAGAAAAGTAAATGAGCCTAGACTTCAGATTTTGAGATAGGGCCCAGGTATGGCTAGTTTTTTTTTTTTTTTTCTTTTTCTAAAAATTATGTTGTAAACCTCCAGCTGAGAACCCAACGTTATGCAATTGCTTGACCCTACTTCAGTATTAACCTTTCTAAAGCATGACTGTCAATTTCACTTCCAAATCCAAGAAACTTTTCTTACTCCCCAGTGCTTACAAAACCAGTCAAGGTACTCTGTGCTGGTCAAGTGCCTTTACTCTCCACACACATTCTTTCATGTGTTCTATCTAACAATCTCTCCCCCAAGAACCTTCACTTTCTCCTCTAGCTGATGGCCCAGCTCTAGTCTTACCTCTTTCAAATGAGGACCCAAACATTCCAGGAATCACTGGTATTTCCTACAGCACTTATAACCAACCCCAAATGCACTGTGAGAACACTGCTATCATTTTACATGACTATATTCCAGCCTGTATGCTCTTTAATAGCTTCCCAAAATGAACATCCTATTCCTTCTTTGAAACTGAGCTTCCTTGAAAAACTGGCAAATTCCAAGTCTGGGCAAGACATTTCAGGATGATTCTGGAACATTCAGTATGACCATAAGCACGAAATCAAAGACGAATGGGGTCACGGGGAAAAGACACAGCTGCCAACTGAAAGGGGCCCCCACTGGACAAAGATGGGATAGCTGGAGCATAAAAATACATACATACATACAGGCACATGGCATATGGCCTACAAAACATTAAATATATAAATTCATAAGTTCATAACAGTACTTCCGAAAATCTCATTATTCTGAAAACTGCAAATAAAACAAGGAATGGCGCATGCATCCAGTCCCTGTATCCTGTATAAACTATGTTCCAGGACCATCAAACAGTCAATGAGCGCAAGTTCTGTTCTATGGAAAAAGTCCAGCTAATAAATGCAGAAGAAATGACAGAAATGGAAAGTCACCATTTCCCATCCCTACTAACAAAAATATTCTCTGCATCATCACTATCTACTAAAAAACGCCTTAAATGAAAGGCTGATTGATGTGGGAAGATTATATTGTATGAATTAGGGTAACAAGGATCATCAACCTTAACAACACTAAAAGTGGGATACCGACGTGCCCTACGCCTCCTGATACACTCCAACAGGAGATGCACAGTACCTCCTAGCACATATTCTTACCCCACCTCCTTAAAAAAAAACACTGACAGAATCAAGCGTCATTTACAGGACACATGGGGAGCAAAGAAACAATTTAAACAATACCCAGAAGATACAATCACAGCCTAACCCAGAGTGGAGAAAACTCTACAGCTCAAGACACCTAGTAACTTTAATTAAACAGCATGATGGGCAAGGGGGCGGCAATAAAAGAGACAAATGTTGACAATTAACGAATATTGTAGATATTTAAATTAAAAAAAAAAAAAAAAACTTTCTTCTTTTGTGTTCTACCCAGGGCCTACCAAAGTGCTGAATGTTGCTAACTGACTTATAAACAATAAATCTCCTTGCTGACTTTCAATATAAAGTACCAGGAACCAAAATACTAACATCTTTAACACAGAATGTCCCCATATACACACTTTTCATCAGTTGTCTGACCCTTCTACCCAGCTATCCTCCCAGCATTTCATTCAACTTGACACACCCAAACCTCAAGTATCTTTCCACCTGCCCCAGCTCTTTTCTTTTAGTGTTCTCGCCATTCTCCTGTTTCCACAGGCCAGAGAGCTTGCTTCCCCTATCCACCTAATCAGTGCCAAGTTACATGGCTTTCACCTATAAAATCTCTCTCATCACCATCATACCACCCCCTTTTACTCCTTGAATACATCTCACCCAAGACTGTTAACTGTCCTGAGCACTTTTTCTCCTTCTTCCTCCTATCCCCGCCACACTACACTACACTGCCATTTTCATCTACTCCATCCACACTACGCAAAGCTGTCAGTGTCATATCCCTGAAGCACAAGTTTCTTCACTTAAAAACCCTCAAAGTTTCTCCACTGCCTACCAAGGAACGACTGAACTCCCCACACTGGCATTCAATGTGTTCTGTAACATAAACCACCTATTTTTACAAGCCCACAAAACACTGCCTTCCATCCACATTCCTTAACAACCACCCACGAGAGGGTTTTCTGAGAGCATCTCATGTTTTTCTGTGCCTGTGCCTTTGCTCCAAAGCTCCTTTTACCTAGTGTACTCTTCCACCTCCCCTGTTCTTCTCAAAACCCAATTTTTCTTCCAGGACTTTCTCATACGCTACCTATTTTTAAAGCCTTCATGGATTCTCCAGTTCTTGCAAACCAAAGGCAAATGTTTCTCCACTTAATACTTCTCAACTCATTAACCTTATCTAGAGCAGAATAAGCGGTTTTGTAGCAATAAAGAAAAACAGCTTAAAGTTCCTTGAGGACAAGACAGAATTTTAGTCATGTTTCTAATCCCATATACCACATGGTCTTGAATAGAGGAGTCAAAATATTTTGGTTGAGTGGGTGTGCCACAGTCTATGGGGTCACAAAGAGTTGAACACGACTTAGTGACTGAACAACTGTGTATCAACAAACTGATGTTGGAACGGTATCAATAAAAAAACAAGCTGTTTCAAAATAGAGAAAGATGGACTGATGAAAAAGAAAAAGGATAAAATTAATTTCATACTCCTCCCTAATTAAAATAGCTTAACAGTCATTCTTCTTTGGAAGCGATATGTACATTTTAAAATTACTTTCCCCAAACATGAACCTAAACATGTTTTTTTTGTTTTTTTTTCTGATTTAACTGTCCTGGTGTAAAATTGCAACTATCTTCACAAGTAGGTTAAAATTTTATACAATAAAATAAGAAACTACAGTTAAGTGGGCTATAGCAAGTGTTACTTTGTTACTTTCCTACACACAGAGTATCTCTTCTATAATGGATGTCCATCAAAGAATTAGTTTCAAAACCTCCTGATTCTTTAAAAAAAATTGCCAATTATGTAAATCTGAAATCAAGTTTAAATTTCAGTAAGAAATAACAATTACAGAATATTTTTAGGAAGTTATAGGAAAACAATAAAAATTAAAATACATTTCCAAGTTTTAAAGAGCCAAAGGCAGGTAGGAAAGGCAACCATACATACTCTAAATCTCTTAATCACCTCAGTTCTAGACTGTTCCTCTGACCAGTTTTCCTTCCTTATGGCATACGATTAGAAGCATTATAAAGTGGAATGGAGCAAAAATTCCAGAAGCATTCACTAACAATAATGGGATAATAAAACATTTAGATCTAATTCATTTGAATTTTTCTGAATTTTTGCCCCATTGCTTAACTTTGATCTTGTGCAATTCTCTTGTGCCCTCAGAAGCACTCTGGATTATTGGGAACCTAAAACAAATTCTCAAACTGACTTTTCAGCAAAAGGAACAAATAAGAACGAAATAATCTTAGTTTTTTGGTTGGCTGGGTTTTGTAATACCACCACCACTACCCCCCTTTTTTTTTTAATTTACAGAAAACAGCCAGGATTAAATTCCTTAAACAGAGGTCAATTCATGTCATTCCCTCTTCTTAAAAGCCTTCAGTTGGTTCCCATGGCCTCAGAAAACAATCTAAAAATTGATAGGCCTCCACAATCCAACCTCTTTCTCCAGTCTCAGTTTTCACTGTCCAACTTGAAACCTTCTTCACCAAGATCCTTATCACACCAAACATGTAATGCTTAGAAGCTCAATCTCCTTTCCAACCTATTACAAGTCCATATCTTTTGAGGACAAGGTCAAGGCCACCATGAGCCAAGAAGCATTAAGTCATATATCTTCCTTAACATCCCCCTTTCTAAGCTAAAAGTCATACCTTCTATCTCATTGTTCCCTAAAAATGTTGTGTTGATTCCTCATTTTTCTACTTATTTCTTTCTGCCCTGTGTTGCAGTCAGGAGTTAACTCGCGTACATTGCTACTTTATTCAGTATGTTTTTCACAACTAAAAATAGAATTTAACCAAGAAATGCAATCTTTTAAATTCAACATTTACACAATCTGCTATATTCCCACAAATTTAGAATATCAACAAGCAATCTATTTAAAAGATAATCTTTTCTATTGAATTACATTTTAAAGAATAAATTAGGGAATTCCCTGGCAGTCCAGTGATTAAGGCACTTTTACTACCGAGAAACCCAGGTTCAATCCCTGGTCAGGGAACTCAGTGACACAGCCAAAAAAAAAAAGAATGAATGATAACAAAGAATAAGTGGACACCCCAAAAATAAGTATCTGCAGCTAATGAGCCTATTTTGGGAAGGTGTGAAAATTTCCTTATTATTATGGAAGTTGTGCCTTCTTGGTTGAATACTTTCTATGAGGACCAAGCAGGCTTTAGGATCTATTACTCCATGTCACTGACCAAGGCTATAGTGATAAAATGGCCCCCAAAATGTAAGAATTCATTTTTGTGTGTATATGTATTTTGTGTATGCATGTATATCTATTCTTGGTCTTTGACTCTATGGATAAAAATCAGCCATGAGCCAGGCTGCAAAAGCTCAAAATGGATCATATGTTAGGAAAGCTTCTTTCTGCATTCTAACCCAATGACAAGAATCAGACTGCACAGGAAGAGTTTCCTGACAGATCAGATTTTCAGTTTCAAATGAGATTAAACTAGCTCAATTAGGCTACCCAACTGTTTTAACCATTTATGAAAATAAGCCAAAACAATTTTTAGATTAGACACATGTCTTCTTTTCACTGCAATTAAGAACCTTCCTTTGGGAGTTCCCTGGTGGTCCAGTGGCTAAAATGCTGTGTTCCCAATGCAGGGGGCCTGCATTCAGGGGCCTGGGTTTGATTCCTGGTTGGGGAAGTATAAGATCCCACATGCTGCAGCTAAAACAAACGAAAAAAGATGCTACATGCTGCAGCTACAACCCAGTGCAGCCAGATAAATAAAGTATTTTAAAAAAGAAAAAGAACCTTCTTTTTTACTGATGACATGATTTGATTCTCATAATCTAAGAGGTCCATCCAGAAACAACAGCTCCTATGGCCTATGGCTTAAAATAAACTATTCCAAATGAAAGTTTTTCATTGTTTTCTTATTTTTCACTGTTTGGATGGCTAACACTAAACTCTATCTAGGGAGGGGGGTTCATGTTTGGGAGTTCGTGTACACCCGTGGCAGATTCATGTCAATGTATGCCAAAACCAACAGAGTACTGTAAAGTAAAATAAAGTAAAATGGAAGCTCTAAAATAAATAAATAAAAAGAAAACAGAAAAAAAACTAAATAAACTCTATCTAGTAAGTTAATTCAATCCAATAACTAAAACCACATCCTATAATTTTTATTTTACAGATCCACTGGGAACTCTGTCACTCAAAACCCAATATTCCACTGAAGTTCTATTGTCAAAGTGGATGACAACAGCTACTCCTGGTAACTGTCCAGGTTAAAATGAACTCAGCTTGGCTATGATGTAGAAATGGAAGTTTCAATCAGAGGTTAATTCAAATTTGGTATGACTCAAGGTTCTCTCTGAAATCTGCCTGTGACCACACCTTTGCAGCTACCTGCCTGGTAAGTAGCTCCTTAGCTGTACAAGAATGCAGGTCAGACTTCTCCATGTGGCAACAATGTGTCAGTCTTGCCACATGATAAACCACTACCCAAAGTTTAACAGGTATGTTTCATTGAGATGACAACACAGAACACAAGCATTCCAGGTTCTCACCAGAGTTATTAAATAATGAGTGTTCTGCTGGGATACTCAGACTTATCTTTACATAAAGTTATATACCTGAACCACATTAGTCACAGAAAAGACTTAAGTTATATTTTAATGTTGTACACTCAGTGTGGAAAGCAGGTGGATTACTTTTTTAAAATAGATCTTTGAAGAACACTTCTTCCTTTTACTTAAAAGATCTGTCGAAAACACTTAGTATGTTTATCTTTACATCAGGACGTCTGTAACACTTTCCTCTTAAAATTTCTTTAGAATTCATTACCAGGAAAAAAGCTGCTCTTGACAAATCATTACCTTTCTTTTACCAGAATGAAAATTGTATAATTTCCTTTTCCCTTTTTATCTGACTTTCAAAAGTTTCAAGCCTAAGTTACAACAACATATCATACACTTTATATATATGGCAACCCACTCCAGTACTCTTGTCTGGAGAATTCCACAGACAGAGAAGCCTGGCAGGCTACAGTCCATGGGGTTGCAAAGAGTTGGACACAACTGACCACGCATGCACACACAGACAAACTGCTGTAATTTGTATATTTACTTTTTCCTCCTGTCATATAGATTTTTGTTTCTTCTCCGTATTTAACAGCCTCATCATATCTACAGTATTGTGGTAAGCTACTCAAAACCTTTTCCAAAGCAGCAAGTGATATAAATTATAACTAAACAAAAGTTTCCTGTAATGCCTAATCTGTTATTAGACACTGAAAATGTTATGTAGTCAAAATTCTAGTTCTTAAAAACAAATAAAGTCTTTAAAAATTATACAAAAATTTGTGTTGAATAAATGATAGGCATGTGAGTGGCCAGAAAAGCATAAGGCCCAGAAGACTGAAACCAGCCCCACAAAACAGAAGCAGACAAAGGAGTGAAGTGAGCAGCACTTCCAGCACTGCACAGGCGTGCCCCCTGCTATCATAACAAAGGGCTGGAAATCAGAGCGCCAGCAGTGTGGGTGAAGTGGGGGATCAGGGAAGCCAGTCTGTGGTGGGCTGGGGAGTAATGAGGAAACAAGAACTGGAAATGCAAGTACCCTCACTGCTTCCAGAACCTGTGAGGGCAGAGAGATGGCCAGAAGGGAACAGGAACGAAGAATGCTTCCCCTGCCCACCCCATTTCATTAATACAAAAGACTTCTATGTTTCTATCCTTGATTCAACAGTTATTTATGGGGTGCCTACAACATGACAGGCAGTTGCAGGAGTCTGGGATAAATCAGTGAACAAAACAGACAAACATCTTTGCCATGGAGACGTTTTCATTCCAGTAGGGCAGTGAAAGTCTCTCGGTCATGTCTGACTCCTTGCGGCCCCATGGACTATACAGTTCATGGAATTCTCCAGGCCAGAATACTGGAGTGGGTAGCCGTTCCCTACTCCAGGGGATCTTCCCAACCCTGGAGATCAAACCCAGGTCTCCCACATTGCAGGTGGATCTTTACCAGTTGAGCCTCAAGGGAAGCCCTAGTAGGGCAGAGGGGACATTAAAATAGGTTACACAGAATGTGAGGTGATAGTAAGTGCTATGAGGGAGGAAAATTACAGCAAAGTCGGGGGGATCAGGAGTGTGGTGGGAAGGGGTGCCATGCAGATGCAGGAATGAGGTCAGGAGAGGTTTGCTGAGGTACTGAGGTTTAAGTTCAAGCAAAGACCTGAAGCAGGTGAAGGAATTAGCCAAGCAGATTTCAGGGGAACAGTGTTTCAAGTAGCACAAAGAGTCAGAGCAAAGGACCTAACGTACGACTGTGTCTGCTGTTTTCAAGGGGAAAACTGAGGGGAAACAGCAGAAGAGGCAAAGGGAAGCAGCCAATACAGCAAGTCCCAAAGGAAAAGAAGGCAACGATATCCAAAACCCAAGCCCAGGGCTGAGTGGAAGTCAAGAGAGTAACCTTTCCCTTGAGACTGCCTCACTGTGCGGCAGTAAGGAGGCCTAACTAAAATGGTCAAGATTTTAGAAAAGCCACTGTGGAGAGCGGGAGAGGGGACTGAGCAGAAATGCTCTGACGGACACCAGAGACAGCCTCAGGGGAGACCCGAGACCACACTATGAGGGGTCTCCACGACACAGTTAAAAAGGGAGGCTACAGATGATGGGAATGACTTGAGACTGGCATGAGAAGAAATAAACACTGCAACTACTAGTAAGAAAATGGCTGAGGCAATGCACTCTGGAAATGACAGTGGAGAAAAGGCAGACAAAGAAGCAAAATCTGAAAGGGGCTAATAGGACCAGAGGCCTGAGGCATGAGGACACACAGCAGGAGACTACCAACGAGAGAGCTGTGAGCTGCCAGAGTCTAAGGCCTGAAGGCGATGACACGCTAGAAGATATGGCCACAGTATGAGTTACGAGAACAGAATGAACCTTACCTTTGAGCTGAAGTTAAGGAATTCTACAGTTAAGAGTAGTTACAAAGGAAGTTCAGCCTAGTGGACACTAACCACTTCTAGTGACCTTGGGGGAATCATTTAGCCTCTGTCTCAGTGGCACCTATAAAACGGGGTAATAGTACGTATTTTATATGGCTGTTATAAAGATTGAATGAGTAAATGTAACATGGTTAGAAAACAGCCTGGCACACAGAAAGAGCTCAATACGAGTAAGCTATTCTATCACTATTGTTGTGATGGCGGTTGTTTATACAGTTATGGACATCTGCCAGAATGATGTCAGAAATTCGGATGGAAGAACTAAGACACATACCAATGTCTTCAAATAGAGCAATGGTAGAGGATAGTGTAATTGAATGATACACTTTGGCATAAACAATTGATATTAAATGTAAAAAATATTCTAAAATCAGCCATTTACAATCTTGTGAGTTATAACAAATATACAAACCACTACAAAACAAAAATACCGACCGAGTATTAGATAATACATATTACACTGAAACACAGAAAGGGAAGAGGCTCTGACTGAAAATCATAGAAACCGCCATGGCAAGGGTAGTGATACACTAAACCATATGTACTAAAACAGAAAGGCACTGGAGTTAACCTGGTCTCACCACATCCACAGACACAGGGTAAAGCATAAGTTCTTTGAGTAAAGAACTACACCTCTACACACACTCAACTGGGAATGAATGTTGTCAAAGTGAGCATAAACGAATTACTGGGCCAGTCATCAAAAAGTCCAAGTCAAGAGTCCAAAGCATCCTTTGCAGGTTTTTCCTGTCTTGGCCGCTTCTTTTACCTTCTACTGATGAAAAAGTTCTAAACGTGTATTTATCCACATGCTTTCATGAACTCCAGAAATTCACCAGTATCTGCTTGAACAAGACCAACTTTAAAAGAGAACAACATGAAGTAGATATGCTATATCTTTCACTTTAGAGCCTTGTGAAATTATATCACATGGGTTTATAAGACCAAAGGGCTATCTTACTCCTGAGAAAGACCTGCTGTGCTCAGAGCCCTGGGAAGCATTTACAAACAAAGCAGGGGCCCTTTGTTGTCCTTCAGTCCGTACCCAGGACAAGACCATAGCAGGAAGTGAGCTAGAAAGCTCTGGCCTTGGCGAGCCTCTGTTGGCACTTCTCCTGGCAGTTTATCCCCAACACAAATTCAAAGTGGGAAGAAGAAAACAGAGAAAAAAGGAAAACCGCATTCCTATCTGGTCTTGAAAAGGAAGTTATACCTGATTGGATAAACTTTGGAAAAACATTCATCAGAGTGCAGCTCCACAAAATCTTGCCTCCCAGACTCCCAGTCTGGTCTGACTTTACCACGTGCTGAGACTACATTTAACCATCATTCTTCAGATCTTGCTTACTAATAAAATAAATGTAAAAACTTACATCTAAGAAGTATTTCTTAATTGGGGCATGGAATTTAAAAACAAGACATTCTGTATTTTTCTCACTATTAATAAGATGCAAAAAAAAACTAGTTTCTGTTGAAGTCATTTTTTTTTTAAATTTTAACCAAGTTTCAAAAGAAAAGCTTAATGATAAAAATAAAAAATAAAGTGTTAAGACTTTTCTTAGAAAACCTTATCTGAAAATGTTTAAGTAGTTCCACTTAAGTCACAGGAATTTATTCATTAAGAAAGGGAGTTTGAATGAAAGCAACAGGACAAAAAAGGTAGGCATGCCATTCTCCAGGACCTGTCCACACTTAGTATGTAGGAAAAGACAGATTTATAGGCTCACACTAAATTCAGTTGTTGTTCCTATCCAAATCTTTTTTTTTTACAACACTAACGTGTGCACTCTTCATATTCATCCTTCAGTGGTACCTTACCCATTTCACTTGCCTCATAATCCAGCAGCCATACCAAGTTAATTAGAAAGCATCACCTCACTTCTTAGAGAACATAAGCTAAGATTTTACTATGACTAAGCTAAGCTGACAAAATGCCAGCCTTTAAATAAAATATCCACCATGATATCACCTCTTAAGAGCTATTTGAATCCAGCCACTACACTTTCAGGGGGCTGGGAAAGACCCATTTAAGACACAAAGCAACATGTTCAGTATCACAACAGCTGCCTAGAACAGTAAAGAGATATGTGAGCAAGGGATCTGTTGACAATCTAATTTCAGCCACCTCGAGATTCCACAAACATGACAACCTGCGTCCTCAAAAAGACTGCTGCAACTTCACCTCTGCATATTGAGCTACTTTGAAAATCTATCCATCCGGCGACGCAATGTACTATTGATAATTTCAGGCCTCCACCCTGGTAAACTGGCCTTAGCAATCCTCAGCTCTGCCTCTGTACGAGTAAGGCATCACCATCCCTCTGTGTCCATAGCCCTGATCATGGACGATGAACACAGAAATGCATCATTTCACCCCAAAGAGAATGCAATCTTGAAGGCACTTTGCCTTGGAAGCTCAATTAGCGATTCACCAAGGAGGAAAAAAAAAAAAGTGATTTCGGAGTTCCATTCTGGTTTTAGAGCCCGGAATGTTTTGTGTTGCATGAACAATGACTAGCTCACTGGAGCAGTCTCCCAACCCCCACAACTTGGCTTCGGTGTGGCCAGTCACCCTGAAAGCTGCCAGGGCTGCCACTCGGTGCCTTCCAGCAACGGGACTTGGCTCCTAAAGGATTTGTCAGATCATCCTCCCAATATGGCTGCCAGAGTAATCCCAGGCTGCCGACCGCCGAGACCACACCAGCCCCCGCCAGGGATGGCCAGCATCCAGCAAGCCCCCTCCCTTGTCACCGCGCTTCTCTCCAGTCCTTGCGACAGCGGCTCCCCCTCCCATGCGATGCCCGCGCCTGCCTTCATCTGGCAAAAGGGCACAACCACATTCCTAGCCGAAGACTCGATGCCAACCCTAACGGGGGAGAGGGGATGAGGGTAAATTAGAAGGGTGGCTTCAGAGCCGTAATGTGCGCAGAGCCCGGGTAACCGACGGGCAGCGGCGGCTCGGCTGACCGCCGGGGACAGCCGGAACCCGGAGGCTCAGGGGAGGCGGAGAGCTGGTGCGGGCCACTGCGGGGGACCCGGCAGGCCGCTGGACCCAAGCCCGCGACTCGCTGCTGGCCCGGGGACGGTCCCCCACCCCCAGCCCGCCCCGCCCCACTCGGTGCCCCGCTGGGGCAGCGCCCTCCGTATTCGCCGCTCCGGCACGGCCCAGAGCTTCCCCGGCTCGGACCCCGCCGGCCCCCGGCCTGGCCGCCCCTCCCCCCGGGCGGTCCCATTCTCAGGCTGGCGGCGCAGCGCCAACCGCCGCCCGCCTTACCTCAGCCGCGCTGCGGACAGACTGACAGGCGGGCGGGAGGGCCAGGTCAGCAAGGGCCGCGGCGCGCGGGGGCGCGGGGAACCCGGCACCGACGTTCCTTAGCGCGAGCAGCGGCCGCCGAGAGCCGCAGGGCGCCGCTCGGCAGCTCCATCACACAGCTGGCCAGCCCGGCATCAAGGGCCACGGAGGGCGGGAGTCCAGGAGACCCGGGCGCGGAGACCGGCGAAAAGCGGCTCAGCCTCGCGCTGGCACCTCCCAGGACCGCCGCCGTCAGACTGCTCAGCGTCCGTCCTCTCCAAGCTCCGCCTGCGGCCGCCGGCCTAGGACACCGCCCGAAGCCCGGCTGCCGTGCGTCACCTCGGTCCGCCTTGGCGCCCGCGACTGACGCGGGCAGCGACCAATCGGAGTGCAGAGCTCCGAGCGGCCGGCCAATCGCAGGGGGAGCCGGTGAAGGGGCGGTGAGAGAGGCGGAGACGGCTGGGCGCCCCCTGGTGGCTCAGAC
>SJYX01003820.1:105857-123307 GCA_006410675.1 Oreotragus oreotragus
AGAATTTAAATAAGCAGGGTGACAATATACAGCCTTGATGTACTCCTTTTCCTATTTGTAACCAGTCTGTTGTTCCATGTCCAGTTCTAACTGTTGGTTTCTGACCTGCATACAGATTTCTCAAGAGGCAGGTCATGTGGCTCTGGTATTCCCATCTTTTTAAGAATTTTCCACAGTTTATTGTGGTCCACACAGGCAAATGCTTTGCCATAGTTGATAAAGCAGAAATAGATAGTTTTCTGGAATTCTTGCTTTTTTGATGATCCAACTGATGTTGGCAATTTGATCTCTGGCTCCTCTGCCTTTTGTATTTCTTGTTAAAGAGAGTTATTCATTTTTAAATGCTTTATAGCTCATAATATATTAAAAGTTGGTCATTGAGATTACTCATGACAGTACTTATACTGTGGGGGCAAATTTCTTTTAAGTCTCAAAATTTCAACTGATCTTAAATGAATGATGTAAAACAGAAAATGTGGTTAAACTAAAAGCTTAAAAGTTTACTAGGTTTTAGCCTGAATTCCCAAGGAGATTTATTTTCAATCTAGTTGAGTTGAGGTTATTAAAAATGGCATTGCTAACATGATACTGTGAGGCCATTAATTATAGAAGTGCTAGAAGTCTGCACAATAATGTAATAAAAGAGATCAGTTGAATGCCATAAGCGGTCTTCCTTGATATGGATATTTTAAATCACTGCAAACATAGTGATAATTACATTTCCTGAGTCTATAAACTCACTTTCTATACTGAAAGCTGAAAACAAATCTTATATTTCATAGCAAAATGCCAAGTGGCACTTGTTTTGTAAGTGTTCCCTGGAGTAAGAAGTTAAAACGTACAAAGGTAAAAGGGCAATTCCAAAGGATGATTTAGTTTCCAAATGTTCATTCCCTTCCCATGAGCAAACCACAGTGCTACACACTAAGGGAACTCACCATTTTCTGACATAGGAAAAAAACCTGTACTTCATCATAATTTCTTTTCTTTCTTTTTTTTTTTTTGATACCAAGTGTCTTTTCATTAAGAATTCAAGCAAGTTTCAACATTTTGAAGGTCTGGGTCTTTCTGAATCTCTCTGGAGCTTCTGTCATGGAAAGGCTAAGTGATTACACTTTTCAAATAACTGTTGTCAAAAAACAAGCAGTTTAATAGATTCAGTTCAGTTCAGTTCAGTTCAGTCACTCAGTCGTGTCCGACTCTTTGTGACCCCATGAATCACAGCACACTAGGCCTCTCTATCCATCACCAACTCCCGGAGTTCACTCAGGCTCACGTCCATCGAGTCAGTGATGCCATCCAGCCATCTCATCCTCTGTCATCCCCTTCTCCTCCTGCCCACAATCCCTCCCAGCATCAAAGTCTTTTCCAATGAGTCAACTCTTCGCATGAGGTGGCCAAAGTATTGGAGTTTCAGCTTTAACATCATTCTTTCCAAAGAAATCCTAGGGCTGATCTCCTTCAGAACGGATTGGATGGATCTCCTTGCAGTCCAAGAGACTCTCAAGAGTCTTCTCCAATACTACAGTTCAAAAATACCAATTCTTTGGCACTCAGCCTTCTTCACAGTCCAACTTTCACATCCATAGATGACCACAGGAAAAACCATAGTCTTGACTAGATGGACCTTAGTCGGCAAAGTAATGTCTCTGCTTTTGAATATACTATCTAGGTTGGTCATAACTTTTCTTCCAAGGAGTAAGCATCTTCTAATTTCATGGCTGCAGTCACCATCTGCAGTGATGACATGCAGATGACACCACCCTTATGGCAGAAAGTGAAGAGGAACTAAAAAGCCTCTTGATGAAAGTGAAAGTGGAGAGTGAAGAAGTTGGCTTAAAGCTCAACATTCAGAAAACGAAGATCATGGGATCTGGTCCCATCACTTCATGGGAAATAGATGGGGAAACAGTGGAAACAGTGTCAGACTTTATTTTTGGGGGCTCCAAAATCACTGCAGATGGTGACTGCAGCCATGAAATTAAAGACGCTAACTCCTTGGAAGGAAAGTTATGACCAACCTAGATACCATATTCAAAAGCAGAGACATTACTTTGCCAGTGGTTTTTCCAGTGGACACGTATGGATGTAAGAGCTGGACTGTGAAGAAAGCTGAGGCCCGAAGAATTGATGCTTTTGAACTATGGTGTTGGAGAAGACTCTTGAGAGTCCCTCGGACTCCAAGGAGATCCAACCAGTCCATCCTAAAGGAGATGTGTTCATTGGAAGGACTGGTGCTGAAGCTGAAACTCCAATACTTTGGCCACCTCATGCGAAGAGTTGACTCATTGGAAAAGACTCTGATGCTGGGAGGGATTGAGGGCAAGAGGAGAAGGGGACGACAGAGGGTAAGAAGGCTGGATGGCATCACCTACTCGATGGACATGAGTTTGGGTAAACTCCAAGAGTTGGTGATGGACAGGGAGGCCTGGCGTGCTGCGATTCATGGGGTCGCAAAAAGTCAGACCTGACTGAGCGACTGAAATGAACTGACTGATACTCTTTTTGCAATCCCATGAACTGTGGCTTACCAGGCTTCTCTGTCCATGGAATTTTCCAGGCAAGAGTACTGGAGTGGCTTGCCATTTCCTTCTCCAGGGGATCTTCCCAGCCCAGGATTACCACATTAATGATCCTTCCGCAGGTTCACCTATGAAACCTTGTTATGACTTTTACTTCCTCTCTATAGTCAAGTTTGACCATCTTCTCAGTGTTCCCCCAGGGCCATGGGCCGACCCCAGTGGGGCTGATCTGAGGGCCTCACTAAACCATCCAATCAATAGTAGCAGCTGGCATATTAAACACTGTATTAAATAACAAAAATATAGAGTTCAAGATAAGTCAATAAGTGCTCTGCTTTTTTTTATAGATAGAATGAAGTTGGGTTCAACTTATTAATAGTCACATACAGTGACACCACTTATGCTGAGGTTATTTGGAATCAGAGAAACAGAACAGGAAGATATTTTAGAACTGGTTAGTTCACCACATCAGGAAACCAATGAGCACAGCAAGACTTCTAGTTTGCTGAGGACTTGATTTTTTTTTTTTTTTAGGACTTGATTTTTTGTTGTTATTGTTGATAGCTTCAACTACCCAGAATCCAGAAGGAAGGAAAAGAAAACCAACAAATATAGATGTTATAAAACTAAAAATATCTTATTCACTAGAAAATTCCTCAGGCTTGCCTTCAGTGTCTCTTTACATATGTTGTACCACTAATTCTAACAAGCTCGACTGCCTGACTTTTTCTAATGAAATCGGTGGGAACAAATTGGAAATGGGAGATCGCAATGCTAGAAGTGAGGCTTATTATGACAAGGATTAAAATTTTGAAAAGCATATGTAAGATCTCAAAAAAACCTGGCAGTCTGATAATATTTGGATCCAAATGATTTTTTTCTATCTCCAAAAACCAAACTAATACAAAAACTGAATTGTGTTACTGTCTAGAGCTGTCAAAATCATACTGCAGCATATAAACACCATTCTAGAAAAGTAATTTCAAAAACATGTCGAGTAGGGCCCCAAAAGTGACACGTTTTCTAAAGATGTTAAAGTCATCAGCAAAATTATTTGGTGTGATTTCCCCTGCTTTTTCTCCAAAGATCAGTTCATTTAAATATGAAATGAATATCAGTTTAACAAATGATATATACAACACATTGCAGGTTAGCACTATTGCTGAGATCACCCCGGCCCTGAGGGTCACACAGTAAATACCAAACAATCCATGAGGAAGTACAAATCAAGAATCAAGCACAAATAATTTTGTCAAAACTAAAAACATTGGGAAATTTTATTTAAAAAATTTTTAATTGGAGTATAATTGCTTTATAATGCTGTGTTAGTTTCTAACGCACAACAATGTGTATCAGCTATATGAACACATATATCCCCTCTCTCTTTCATCTCTCTCCCGCCTCCTCCATCTCAGGGAAATTTTAATTTAGTATGTTCTCTTTGTTCCCAGTGATCAGTGCAAGATTTTGTTTTAATCAGCTGTTGGCTTTTCACAAAAACAGTCAGCTGTAATCAGTGTGTCTGGCTTTTTTCTGGTCCTGACTAGGGATCCATCATTTCAGCCAAATAAGAATCCTCTGCATAGATTCCCCATCTTCTGAATTGCAGTTTACGTATCATTTTTCTGTAACAAGCATTTTTACTAATTAGGCACAACCTTGTATCAATTAACTTTGGTCTTAAAGCCATAATTAAAGAAACTAAATTGTTGTTTCTGGAAATTGCTGTGCCAGGGACAGATGGCCCCAGAACACATGGGAAGAAGATGGAGCCTAAAACTGGCTCCCTACAGCTCCAGAGAGAGTCGAGCTGCTAGGAGGGATGCTAGGACACAGGACTGGGGACGATCCAGGCATAACAGAGCTGGGAGCGCAATGCAGGGGAATGGGGCTCAGCAGAGTCGCAATACATCAGATGAGCCCCCCTCTCCATCATTCCCAATCCGCAGGCCACGGAGACGTTCGTGAAGGCAGAGCTGGCCCTAAAGCTCCAGCTCCCTGACAGCACCTCCTGGGAACTGCACCTCATTAGGGGCTTCTCTGGGGCTCAGACGGTAAACCATCTGCCAGCAACGAGGGGGACCTGGGTTCAGTCCCTGAGTCAGGAAGATCCCCCGGAGAAGGGAATGGCTACCCACTCCAGTATTCTTGCCTGGAGAACCACCTGGACAGAGGAGCCTGGCTGGCTACAGTCCAGGGAGTCACAAAGAGTCGGACACAACTAATGCTTTTACTTCACCCTTGTTTAGTGTACAGCCACTTGAGATGAACAAATAATTCATACAGAAAGAAGGCATCTACAGGAAAGAGGGAGCAGAGATGGGCTGAGGGCACCTGGCCTTTACAATCGGAATGTTTGTATTCTGTCACTTGCTGCAAGTCCTTGAGCACATAACCCTTGGTTTCCTCATCTTTAAAATGGGGGTAAAAGACTTCCCTGGTGGCGCAGTGGATAGGAATCTACCTGCCAGTGCAGGGGGACACAGGTTTGATCCCTGGTCTGGAAAGATTTCACATGCTGAGAAACAGCTAAGCCCTTGCTCTACAACTACGGAGCCTATGTGCCCAAACTACCGAAGCCCACGCACCTGGAGTCTGTGCTCTGGAATAAGAGAGGCCACTGCAATAAGAAGCCCACTCACTGCAAGGAAGAGTAGCTCCCACTTGCCACAGCTAGAGAAAGCCCGAGTGCAGCAATGAAGACCGAGGGCAACCAAAAAATAAAGAAAAATAAAATGGAAGTAAAGATAATACCTAGTTTACTCTTTACATTGTGCGAGTCAAGTTGGAATGTGAATGTAGGGAATTTCCTGGCAGTCCAGTCATTAGGACTTTCACTGCTGAGGGCCAAGTTTCAATCGCTAGTCAGGGGACTAAGATTGCTCAGACTGAGTGGAGCGGCCAAAAACAAGCCTGAGTGTAAGGCACTCTGTCCCATGTGCTGTCATAGTAATTATAACAAAGCCATAGTGCCATGAAGTCAAAAACAAGCTCAATGAAGTCTTGTTTCTCCTGATAAGTGATCTTGCTCCTCCTTTCCTTTGTTTTCCTATCTACTGATTATAGAGTCACAGTATCGAAAATGTTATAAAGAAATAACATCTGTTTCATTCTAGCTGTGGTATCCTGAGCAAGTCAATATCTATAGACTTTATTTTTTGATGATTAAGACAATTAGAGTAGGTGCGTTCTAAAGAACATTCAGGTTCTAATGTCTTGGATTTCTGTACTTACTGGGTTTTTTTTTTTCCTTCCTCTTCAGACACAAAGAACTTCAACAGATGATGGTGATAGTGGTGATAACAGCTGATTTTTTTTTTTTTTTTTTTTTTAATAAAGACTTAGATGAGAATAAAAATCAACACAAGTGCTTGCATAAAAGAATTAAATTAGGATCTTCTCCCTTTCAATAATTGTATTATCAAAAAGCATGGAACCACAGCCCAAGAGCCTTGAAGCTAGAACGATCCCTCAAAGATCATCAGATCTGCTTTTCCCTTCCTTAGTCCTTTTCTTCCTCCAGCTCATAGGGATGATGAAGAGAATGGTCTCCTTGTAGCATAGATGACTGAAAACCAAAAGGATCCAATGTTTTATTACAGGTCTCAAAACCAGTAAACAAAGAATTAAAATCTTCTATGTTCAAAGTACAGTGTTTTCTCAATGATAAGATCATTTTGCTCATGATTTGCTTTTTCCATAATTGGAATGCATCTCATATTTAGTGTGAACATTTAGTAACTTTGTTTTTGTGCCCACAGCTATTATTAAATTAATGTTGCATATGACAGTCAGTGGTATCTTAGAATCCAGAAAATATGGTAGCTATTGATGTCATTGGGCTTCCCTGGTGTCTCAGAGGTTAAAGCATCTGCCTGCAATGCAGGAGACCTGGGTTCGATCCCTGGGTCAATTTTTTTTTTTTTTTTTTTTTTGCCAGCACTGCATGGCATGGGGGATCTTAGCAGATTCTTAACCACTGGACCACCAGGGGGGGAATTCCTACAGTTGGTATTTCTTGTGCCTTTACTATAAACCGGGCTTCCCTGGTGGCTCAGAGGTTAAAGCGTCTGCCTGCAATGTGGGAGACCTGGGTTCGATCCCTGGGTCAGGAAGATCCCCTGGAGAAGGAAATGGCAACCCACTCCAGTATTCTTGCCTGGAGAATCCCATGGACAGAGGAGCCTGGTGGGCTACAGTCCACGGGGTCACAAAGAGTCGGACACGACTGAGTGACTTCACTTCACTTCACTAGTCTCTAAGTCTTGTCCAACTATTTGCGACCCCATGGACTGCAGCACACCAGGCTTCCCTGTCCTTCACTATCTCCTGGAGTTTGCATCCCAAGTATGCCTCATCCCAATCCCTGGAAATTGTACTACCTTATGGAAACAGGGTCTTTGTAGATGTAAATTTAGGATTTTGAGATGAGAAGATGATCCAACATGGGCCCTAGATGCAATCCTGTGTACCCTTATAAGAGAGAGGCAGACAGAAATTTGACAACACATGCAAAAGCAAGGGGACTTCCCTGGTGGTCCAGTGATTAAGAATCCACTGCAGGGGGCACAGGTTCAATCCCTGGTTGGGGAACTAGTATCCCACCTGCTTTGGGGGCATGACAAAAAAAAATACATATGCACACACACATATACAAAAATGGGGAAGGCAGTGCGACCATGGAGGCAAAGACTGGAATGATGAAGCCACAAGCCAAGAGAGAGCAGCCTTCTGAAACCAGAAGAGGCAAGAGCCTCCAAAAGGAGCATGGCCTGGCCAAGGCTTTGATTTTTCAGCCATTGATACTGATTTGGGACTTCTGGCCTCTAGAAACATGAGATCATAAAATTTTATTATTCTAAGTTACCCAGTTCGTGGTAGTTTGTTATAGCAGCCACAGAAAACTCATATAGAGATTAAGTCATTTATTCATGGTCACAGTTAATTAGTGGTGGTAGACTTAGGATTCAGATCCATGAACACCTGGCTCCAAACGCTATGCACAGGCTTCCCAGGTGGCTCAGAGGTAAAGAATCTTCCTGCCAAGGCAGGAGACATAGGTTCAGTTTCTGGTCTGGGGAGATTTCACATGCCGAGAAACAGCTAAGCCCGTGTGCCACAACCATTAAGCCAGTGCTCTAGAGCCTGTGCTCTGAGACAACAGAAGCCACTGCGACGAGAACCCAGTGCATTGCAATGAAGAGTAGCCCCTGCTCGCAGCAACTAGAGAAAGCAGCAACAAAGAACCAGCCATAAATAAATAAATCTTTAACAAACAAAAACAAAAATAAACTCATGCTCTTCAGCACAGCATGGTACAGTACATCCTTATAATACATAAAACAAACAGACATTGATGAAATATTAAGTATCAAAAAAGAATGAAAAGGAAAATTGGAATTCCTTTGAAAGCAGTGTGGCCTTCTGGTTGATTCAACCAAATCCATTCTCTCCACTGCAAACATCTCAGCTTTAGAAGCTTGACTTTAAAAGTTCATTCTCCCCCACACTTCACATCAAAATTAGGTCATTCCTGCATCACAGCCAAGAATGTGTGCGCTTCAACGAGAAGATACAATTTGTAAAAAGAGAGGAGATGATATATTTAGTTTATAGCTTAAAGAGTTTTCTTGGCAGCAATTTCAGCCTCTTAGTCCACACTAGCAATCAGAGAAACAGGGGCCTCTTATCTTTTTTAAAGGTTTGTTTCCTTTTTCCTCCTTCAACGGGGATGCCTTTTTCAATTTTCTCAAAAGGAAAATGGGTAAGGACTAGTAGGGCTTCCCTTGTGGCTCAGCTGGTAAAGAATCTGCCTGCAATTCAGGAGACCTGGGTTCGATCCCAGGGTTGGGAAGATCCCATGGAGAAGGGAAAGGCTACCCACTCCAGTATTCTGGCCTGGAGAAATCCATGGGCTGTATAGACCATGGGGTCACAAAGAGTTGAACATGACTGAGCAACTTTCACTTCACTCACAAGGACTAATAACTAGATTTTCATTTCTTTCACTTGCTACCTTCCCGACTGTTGGAATTCTCAGGCAGATCAGCTAATGGGAAAATTGTTTAGTCACCAAGTCCAACTCTGTGTGACCCCATGGACTATAGCTCGCCAGACTCCTCTGTCCATACGATTCTCCAGGCAAGAATACTGGAGTGGGTTGCCATTTCCTTCTCCAGGGGACCCTCCCAATCCAAGGATCAAACCTGAGTCTCATGCACTGGGAGGTGGATTCTTTACCACTGAGCCACCTGGAAATCCCAATTTGAATTTAACCCTAAACTACATTGAGCCCACATTTATCTCTGTAGGAACGAGAACATCTCTTTTTTATAATTTTTTTAAATTAAAAATTTTTTGGCTATACCACACAGCATGTGGATTCTCAGTTCCCTGACTAAACCCATGGGATCAAACCTGTGCCCCCTGCATTGGAAGTGTGGAGTCTTAAGTGTATGCATGCATGCCAAGTCACTTCGGTTGTGTCCAACTCTTTATGACCCTGTAGACCATAGCCCACCAGGTTCCTCTGTCCACGGGATTCTCCAGGCAAGAATACTGGAGTGGGTTGCCATGCCCTCCTCCAGGGAATCTGCCCAACTCAGGGATCGAACTCGAGTCTCTTATGTCTCCTACATTGGCAGGTTCTTAACCACTAGACCAGGAAGTCTATTAGCCAGGGAAGTCCAAGACCCTCATCTCTTAATACTCATTAAACTTTTAACTGATACTCTGAGCCTCTTATAGTCATCAGTGTGTGTTGCCAAATTCACCAGTCATTCCTCTTACCTCCTTTCTCCTCTTTTTTGGCCATTTAAAAGGATATGCTCAAGGTTTTGAAATAAATGATCAAAATCGCAATGTGGCCTGTGAGTGCATTCATTGGGCATGCATGCTCAGTTCATCAGTCATGTCCAACTCTGTAACCCCATGGACTGTAGCCCACCAGGCACCTCTGTCAGTGGGATTTTCCAGGCCAGGATACTGGAGTGGATTGTGATTTCCTACTCCAGAGGATTTTCCCAACCGAGGGATTAAACCCATGTTTCCTGCACTGGCAGGTGGATTCTTTACCACTGAGCCACCTGGGAAGCCCCATGGTCTGCAATACTCTAAATTAAATCTTTTTCTTGACCCAGATTTATGGGCGCAACACAGGCAGCATGGAGAGAACTGAGCATGAGCTCCTCTTGGCTGCTGTAGTATTTGTCAATCATCCAAAAGAAACCAACTGGAAAAGAAAAATGTTTTCACATTGCTGAGACAGACTAGGTAGGTTGTGGTTTGAAAGGATGACAAAGTACAGCCTACAAGACAGGTGTCTCTGAGGAGGAAGCTAAGCATTTAGATCTTTGGTATTTATATGAAAAAACTGACTCTGTACTTACGGCTCAAAATTAACCCTATTTATTCATAATGTGCTATTCTTTTTGAGAGCTCAAGTTTTTTTTTTTTTTTAAGTCATTACATCAGCAATTTTCTGCCATCCGTGTAATGTTGACAGGTAACATGCTTGTTTTACAAGGACATCGAAAGCTACAGAAATAATCTCCCGAGTCTGTCAACCCAGCAGTGAAGTGAGCAGACAGGTCTGGGGACCAGACAAGTTCTGACAACAGCCCACTCTATCTGTCTGTCTCTGTGACTCCTTCACACACACACACACACACACACACACACACCTCGCACCAAAAGAGCTTCAAGCTATCACAGGATTGGAGATGCCACTTTTTTTTTTTTTTTTTTTTGCCTGTGCCATGTCTTGGTTGCTGCACCCTGAATATCTTTCTTGCAGCATGTGGGATCTAGTTCCCTGACCCAGGATTGAACCTGGGCTCCCTGCACTGGGAGCATGGAATCTTAACCACTGGACCACCAGGGAAATCCCTTGTTTTTGTTTTTTAATCACAATCCAGTTTGCCTGTCCACTTTCTACCTTTCAATTAGTGGCACTTTATCCAAAAATTGTGCTTAGCTTTCAACAAAAGAGCACAATTTAAAACACCATAAAAAGTGATACACGATACAAAAGAAGGGAAGATTTAAAGGAGGCTGTGTCCTGCTGGTGCTGTCAGCAGCACTGACGTTTCTTTATTTATCCTAGGATCCCATGGGGTTTCAAAATGACTGAAGCAAAGCTCTTACCCATATTCTTTATTTTTTGAGACAAAATATTCCTAAGAGTACCTTACAAGAAGAAATATATGAGCTTCAGTGTTTTTAGTTAGCAGCTGTGCGGTTGCAGGCAAGTAATGTAACTCCTCTGAATCTCAGTTTCCTCATCTGTAGAATGAGAGGGAGGGCTTCCCCAATGGCTTAGCGGGTAAGGAATCTACATGCAAGGCAGGAGACACGAGAGACGCTGGTTTGATCCCTGGGTTGGGGAGATCCCCTGGAGGAGGAAATGGCAACCCAACCCAATCCAGTATTTTTGCCTGAGGAATCCCATGCAGAGAGTAGTCTGTTGGACTACAGTCCATGGAATTCTCTAGGCCAGGAAAAATGAGAGGATAATTCAGTCAGCCTTCTGTATCCACAGTTATGGAACCCAGGGAGAAGGAGGGCCAGCTGCACTGCAGCATTTTATATAAGAGACTTGAGCACCCATGGATTTTAGTATTCCGGGGGTTCTGGAACTAATCCCCTGCAGATAGCATGTGATGACGGTACTATCTATTAATACTAGAAGGGTTATTGGATGAATGAGGTGGTGTAATGTATACCACTGAACCCAGCCATGGAGAGGCCAGGGTAGAGAGTGAGGTGGAGACTGAGAAACTATACAAAAACAGAAATCCGTGAGGAGACACAAGGTAGTTAGGCCGTGAGATAGAAGCCTGACCTCACTATTTCCTTCTCCTCCCTGTTCCCTAAGGACCTGGTGATACTAACCATAGCAAAAGGCTCTTGGAAAAGAACAGTGCTGGGGAAGAGGTACAGAAAGGTTTCTTTCTTTGTGTTCTTGGCCATGCCATACAGTTTGTGAGATCTTAGTTTCCCTACCAGGGATTGAATCTGGACACCCTTGGTGAAAGCGCTGAGTCCTAATCACTCCTAACACCAAGGAGTTCCCAGGAGAAGTTTTCTTGAAGGGCAGTGTGACTTGCTGGGATGACAAATGGGGACTCATGAGACCTCTAATATAATGTCACCAATTCTTCCCTCTTAGATGCACTCCTCCAACATACACGTGTGTGCACACACATATACTCACCAGGAGGGCACACATTAGACCCTGAGCTCTAGCTCCTGCTCACTACACACTGCCATTACCATGCAGGTAGCCAAGAGAGCCCAGAGGAAGGTGAGCTCATAAGAAAATAACGTACGCCTAAGGAGCAAAACAGCTAAAACATAAATCAGAAACCATAAACTGAACCGCTCATATCAGAGGAAGCAGAATTAATGGACTAAAACACAACAAAAATTTTCAATAGGCATAATAAGTATCTTCAAAGAGATGGGCTACTTGGTAGTAATTAATGAAGTAAGTGCTTCCCAGGTGGCTCAGTGGTAAAATATCTGTCTGCCAATGCAGGAGATGCAAGAGATGTGGGTTCAATCCCTGGACAAGGAAATGGCAACTCATTCCAGTATTTTTGCCCAGAGAATTCCACGGACCTCTGTCCATGGCATGGCATATAGCTTGGCAGGCGACAGTCCAAAGGGGTTGCAAAGAGCTGGACGTGACCGAGTGACTGAGCACACACACAATGAAATAAGCAGTTTTTAAAACTAATTAGAGATAGAGGATCCAACAGGAAAGTGCATACGAAGAAGGAGTTAGTGAGTAGGAAGACCAGACAGAAATTCCACTAGAAGACACCAAGAAGGGACTAAGAGAGGAAACGTTACAAAAATATGTGTATACATTTACGAAGAAAGAGAGCAATGGCATCATGGATGATAACGCTGAATCACTGTTTCATACAGCATAGTGACTTTGAAAATTGGCATCCCAAATCCAGAGAAAAAGTCAGGAGGGTGTTACCAAAACTAGAAAAAGGTATTATAAGAAAAGAAAAACTATAATCCAATACAAATATTAGATATAAAGAAATGTAAAAACTCTTAACAAAATTTTAGCAAATTGAGTCAAACAACAAATAAAAAGAAAAGTACATGACGTTCTTAGTGAGACTGTTCCCAGAACAGCAAGTTTCAACCTTAAAAAATTCATCAGTGTAATTCATATTAACAACCTAAAATAAAAAATGACATTAACATCTCAATAGATGCAGAAAATGCATTTTACAAAACTCCAGGATTCAAAATCTAACATCAAACGGGCCCTGAAACTTACTCAAGACTGTTCACAGCTAAGTTATTTGTAATAGTTCCAAACTGGAACTACAAGTATCTAGCAAGAGGAAAATGGATAAAAATGTTTTGGTATATTTATACAGTGAAATATATATAGCAATGAAAAGGAATGAATCATGGGTAATGCAGTAATACTGACTACACTTATTCTTATGATGAAATATCAAGAAAAGTCAGACATAAATATATTAAATTTATGAATACATTAATATAAAACTATATAATCTGTATTATATAAACTAATATAAAATTAATTATACTAAATTAAATATAATTAAATAGTTAATATAAAAGACAGGTACAATTAAATTCTAGTGTGTACAGATGCATACCTCAGTGGTGAAACCAGAAAGTAAGGAAGTGATTGTCTTAGAAACTGAGATAATGTTTACCTTTGGATGGAAGTTAGGAATGTTGAGCTTTGTTAGAGTATTTATCTTAAAAAATATTATTTATTTGGCTGCACTAGGTTTTAGCTGTGGCACACAGAATCTTCTATCTTCATTGCAACATGTGGAATCTTTTTTTTTTTTTTTTCCAGATGAGGTATGTGGGATCTAGTTCCCTGACCAGAAACTGAACGAAAGGCCCAGTGCATTGGGAACATGGAGGCTTAGCAACTGGCCCACCAGGGAAGTCCCCAGAGTGTTGTTATGAGGAACCAGCACTAAACAGGTTTTTGGAACACTAGGAATGCTCTGTTTCTTTGCCTTGGTGTAGTTACACAGTATAAACTTTATAATAATTAAGTTGTACATCTATGTTTTGTGCATTTTTCTGAAAAGTTTTAATATTTCATAATAAAAAGGTAGGGAGAAAAACAAGGAAAAAGAAAGACATACTAGGCAAATCTATAAACCAAAACAACACCGTAGAAACTATTTTAATATTAGATAAGATTTTTCCCTGGTGGCTCAGATGGTAAAGAGTCTACCCACAATGCAGGAGACTCGGGTTCAGTCCCTGGGTTGGGAAGATCCTCTGGAGACGGCAACCCACTCCAATATTCTTGCCCAGAAAATCCCATGGACAGAGGAGGCAGGTGGGCTACAGTCCACGGGGCTGCAAAGAGTTGGCCACGACTGAGCAACTAACACCCGCACAAGATATAAATTAATATGAAAATTTTCCTAAGAGAAGTAGATAGACACAGAGGAGAAAACAGTCAGGGAACAGGGGAGGAGAAAGGCCTGTTCCTTCCCACAGTCACTGCATCAGGCTCAACTTTCTTCTCAAAAATCTCCACAGGGCTTCCCTGGTGGTGCAGTGGCTAAGAGCCTGCCTGCCAGTGCAGGGGGTGTGGGTTCAATCCCTGGTCTGGGAAGATTCCACAGGCCCCGGGGCATCTGAGCCCGTGCTCCACGACTATTGAAGCCTGTATGCCTAGAGTCTGTGCTCTGCAACAGGAGAAGTCAACGCAAGGAGAAGCTCAAGCATCACAACAGAGAGGCCCCCATTCACTGAGAAACAGTGAAGACCCAGTGCAGCCAAAAATCAATAACTAAATAACAACCAAAAACGCCACCTCTGACTTCTTTAAAAAAAAAAAAAAAAAAAAAAGGGTCCACNCCTGTATGCCTAGAGTCTGTGCTCTGCAACAGGAGAAGTCAACGCAAGGAGAAGCTCAAGCATCACAACAGAGAGGCCCCCATTCACTGAGAAACAGTGAAGACCCAGTGCAGCCAAAAATCAATAACTAAATAACAACCAAAAACGCCACCTCTGACTTCTTTAAAAAAAAAAAAAAAAAAAAAAGGGTCCACATACACACACAAAAACTTCCTAAGAGACGAAAAGATGGCAAAAAGAAAGATAATCAAGATAATATAAAACTGATTTTATCTTCCTTACACCATAACTTCAAAAGATATAAAACAATTACTAATAAAACCACAGAGAGAAATAAAATCTTTACTCAACAATGGGAATAGAGACTTTTATCAAATGTTTCAGGAATAAACAGAGTCCCCAGAAACCAGACAAAAGAGTTAGACAAGACAGAGAAAATTCAAATAACATAATTAACAAATTAGATGTAATAAATACATATGGGCTTTCCTGGGGGCGCAGTGGTAAAGAATCTGCCTGCCAATGCAGGAGCCACATGAGATGCGGGTTCAATTACTGGATCGGGAAGATCCCCTGGAGAAGGAAATGTCAACCCACTCCAGGATTCTTGCCTGGGAAATTCCAAGGACAGTGGAGCCTGGCGGGTTCTAGTCCATGGGGTGGGAAAGTCAGACACGACTGAGCAACTGAGCACACACACAATAAGTACACACAGAATTTCACACCTGAAGCTTTTCCTTCTCAGGGAAAACACACTGAGAGAACAGAACAGTTACAAAATTTAATCATATACAAGGCCTCAGAGAAGCCTTGATAGATTTCCAAGAATCAACATCATTCGGACAATTGTTCTCAGAGCACAATGCGATAAAATGAGAAATACATTTTAAACTGATCAAAATGTCACTATAGATGCATGTCTAGAAGTTTTAAAAACACTACTGAGTAACACTTGAAAGTAAAATCATAAAGGGATCATAAAAGACAGAAATGAGTAACAATATAAACACTACATGTCCAAGTTGGTGGAAACCAGTTAAAATAGTATTGTAGAGCTTCCCTGATGACTCGGTGGTAAAGAATCTGCCTGTCAATGTAGGAGACACAGGTTGGATCCACGGTCCAGGAGGATCCCACTTGCTGTGGGGCAACTAAGCCTAGGGGCCACAACTATTCAAGTCTAGAGCCTTCGAGCCTCAACTACTGAGGCCATGTGCTACAGCTACTGAAGCCCGAGGGCCTTGGAGCCCAGGCTCGGCAACAAGAGCAGCCACAGCAGTGGGAAGCCCACACACGGCAGCGACGGAGACCCAGGACAGCCAATCAGTAAACTTACTTCTAAAGAAAAGAGCACGGCAGAAAAATTTATGACTTTAAAGTACGTGTACCAGAAAATAAAATAGAAAATATATGTGTTCAGCTCAAGAGGCTAGAAAATGAACAAGCGTAAACCCAAAGTACAGGGAGGGAATCAAAAGTTTAAGAACAAAAGCATGACAAACAAAGTTAACCAAAAGTTAGTTATCGGGATGCAGGTCCCTCTCAGGCTCTCCGGGAAGAAGGGTAACTGGAATAAAACAGGAAGGGTCTCTGGGCTCCTGGTGATGTCTTTTCTTGGTTAGGTGCTGACTGCACGGTTGGGCCCCTGAAGGGGCGTGGAGCTGCTGACGTGGACGTGTACTTTTCTGTATGTACATTGTGCTCTGATAAGAAATATAAGAGCTGGTTCTTTGAAAAATAAATAATAAACCAGAGAAACATCTGGTAAGAGTAATAAAGAAAAAGCAAAGAGACGTAAATAAATACTATTCACAGTGAAAAAGGGAAGTTAACTACAGACACAAATATAATAAAAAGGAATATTATGTTGAACTCTTCATCTACAACAACCACTAAAGAAAGTGACAGGTTCCTTAGATGCCCCTAATACCCCTAACCATATCCCACAGTGAAGAAGTGCCAGGGTTAGATTATTTTAGGAAGGCTCCATCAATTTTTCAAAATGTATATGATCCCTAGCATCTAAGTTTGTTCCAGAAAACCAAACAAAAAAAAGAGGGGGAAAGATCCAATGTCATCTCAGGAGTCTTGCCTATCCATCCTAAATAAAACTGGAGCCCACCCCCGCCCCACTTCGCTGCTTTCTTTTTCTCTTTAGCATCCACCACCATCCATTGCACTGTATGTTGTTTAGTTAAGTCGTGTCTGACTCTTTTGTGACCTTATAGACGGTAGACTGCCTCTCTCCTGGGTCCATGGGATTTCCCAGGCAAGAATACTGGAGTGGGTTGCCATTTCCTTCTTCAGGGGATCTTCCCGACCCAGGGATTGGACCTGTGTCTCCTACATTGGCAGGTTAATTCTTTGCTGCTGAGCCACTAGGGAATATACTATATATTTTACCTATTTATTGTGCTTCTTTTGTTTTCTCTCCCTAGAACATAAATTCCGTGATGACCAGATTTTTTCCTGCATCTGGAACAGTATTTGTCACATAATGGTTCTCAGTGAATAGCTCTGAAATATTTACTCCATGAATAAACTATCTTCAACTAATTTTGTTATGCTAATACATTGTTTAATTCCAAAACTGGATGAGAATGAAAGTAGAAAAGGAAAACATAAGGTCATTTTATTTTTGCTAGTTAGAGCAAAAATTCTAAATAAAATATTAGGTAGCTGAAACTAATCATGTGGGAATGTAAGAACGGTTTAAGATAAAAATATTTAACAGTGTAATTCTCAGCCAATAGTAGCCTCCATGTAAAATCACAGGAATTGAAAAAAAAAAAAACTTGATAATTTTCAGTATCTATTTAACAGAGAAATTTTCTTTTTTTATTTTTGGCCAAGTAATTCATGGGATCTTGGTTCCTGGACCAGGGATTGAACCCCTGCCCCCTGCATTGGAAGCCTAGAGTCTTAACCACTGGCCCTCCAGGGAAGTCCAGAAATTTTCTTAAAATAAAAAATATAAGGAAACTGCACAGCTTGATACAGATGATCTCCCAAAAACCTCCCTTAAAAAAAAAAAAA
>SJYX01003820.1:124583-163293 GCA_006410675.1 Oreotragus oreotragus
AAAAAAAAAAAAAAAAAAAAAGGGTCCACATACACACACAAAAACTTCCTAAGAGACGAAAAGATGGCAAAAAGAAAGATAATCAAGATAATATAAAACTGATTTTATCTTCCTTACACCATAACTTCAAAAGATATAAAACAATTACTAATAAAACCACAGAGAGAAATAAAATCTTTACTCAACAATGGGAATAGAGACTTTTATCAAATGTTTCAGGAATAAACAGAGTCCCCAGAAACCAGACAAAAGAGTTAGACAAGACAGAGAAAATTCAAATAACATAATTAACAAATTAGATGTAATAAATACATATGGGCTTTCCTGGGGGCGCAGTGGTAAAGAATCTGCCTGCCAATGCAGGAGCCACATGAGATGCGGGTTCAATTACTGGATCGGGAAGATCCCCTGGAGAAGGAAATGTCAACCCACTCCAGGATTCTTGCCTGGGAAATTCCAAGGACAGTGGAGCCTGGCGGGTTCTAGTCCATGGGGTGGGAAAGTCAGACACGACTGAGCAACTGAGCACACACACAATAAGTACACACAGAATTTCACACCTGAAGCTTTTCCTTCTCAGGGAAAACACACTGAGAGAACAGAACAGTTACAAAATTTAATCATATACAAGGCCTCAGAGAAGCCTTGATAGATTTCCAAGAATCAACATCATTCGGACAATTGTTCTCAGAGCACAATGCGATAAAATGAGAAATACATTTTAAACTGATCAAAATGTCACTATAGATGCATGTCTAGAAGTTTTAAAAACACTACTGAGTAACACTTGAAAGTAAAATCATAAAGGGATCATAAAAGACAGAAATGAGTAACAATATAAACACTACATGTCCAAGTTGGTGGAAACCAGTTAAAATAGTATTGTAGAGCTTCCCTGACGACTCGGTGGTAAAGAATCTGCCTGTCAATGTAGGAGACACAGGTTGGATCCACGGTCCAGGAGGATCCCACTTGCTGTGGGGCAACTAAGCCTAGGGGCCACAACTATTCAAGTCTAGAGCCTTCGAGCCGCAACTACTGAGGCCATGTGCTACAGCTACTGAAGCCCGAGGGCCTTGGAGCCCAGGCTCGGCAACAAGAGCAGCCACAGCAGTGGGAAGCCCACACACGGCAGCGACGGAGACCCAGGACAGCCAATCAGTAAACTTACTTCTAAAGAAAAGAGCACGGCAGAAAAATTTATGACTTTAAAGTACGTGTACCAGAAAATAAAATAGAAAATATATGTGTTCAGCTCAAGAGGCTAGAAAATGAACAAGCGTAAACCCAAAGTACAGGGAGGGAATCAAAAGTTTAAGAACAAAAGCATGACAAACAAAGTTAACCAAAAGTTAGTTATCGGGATGCAGGTCCCTCTCAGGCTCTCCGGGAAGAAGGGTAACTGGAATAAAACAGGAAGGGTCTCTGGGCTCCTGGTGATGTCTTTTCTTGGTTAGGTGCTGACTGCACGGTTGGGCCCCTGAAGGGGCGTGGAGCTGCTGACGTGGACGTGTACTTTTCTGTATGTACATTGTGCTCTGATAAGAAATATAAGAGCTGGTTCTTTGAAAAATAAATAATAAACCAGAGAAACATCTGGTAAGAGTAATAAAGAAAAAGCAAAGAGACGTAAATAAATACTATTCACAGTGAAAAAGGGAAGTTAACTACAGACACAAATATAATAAAAAGGAATATTATGTTGAACTCTTCATCTACAACAACCACTAAAGAAAGTGACAGGTTCCTTAGATGCCCCTAATACCCCTAACCATATCCCACAGTGAAGAAGTGCCAGGGTTAGATTATTTTAGGAAGGCTCCATCAATTTTTCAAAATGTATATGATCCCTAGCATCTAAGTTTGTTCCAGAAAACCAAACAAAAAAAAGAGGGGGAAAGATCCAATGTCATCTCAGGAGTCTTGCCTATCCATCCTAAATAAAACTGGAGCCCACCCCCGCCCCACTTCGCTGCTTTCTTTTTCTCTTTAGCATCCACCACCATCCATTGCACTGTATGTTGTTTAGTTAAGTCGTGTCTGACTCTTTTGTGACCTTATAGACGGTAGACTGCCTCTCTCCTGGGTCCATGGGATTTCCCAGGCAAGAATACTGGAGTGGGTTGCCATTTCCTTCTTCAGGGGATCTTCCCGACCCAGGGATTGGACCTGTGTCTCCTACATTGGCAGGTTAATTCTTTGCTGCTGAGCCACTAGGGAATATACTATATATTTTACCTATTTATTGTGCTTCTTTTGTTTTCTCTCCCTAGAACATAAATTCCGTGATGACCAGATTTTTTCCTGCATCTGGAACAGTATTTGTCACATAATGGTTCTCAGTGAATAGCTCTGAAATATTTACTCCATGAATAAACTATCTTCAACTAATTTTGTTATGCTAATACATTGTTTAATTCCAAAACTGGATGAGAATGAAAGTAGAAAAGGAAAACATAAGGTCATTTTATTTTTGCTAGTTAGAGCAAAAATTCTAAATAAAATATTAGGTAGCTGAAACTAATCATGTGGGAATGTAAGAACGGTTTAAGATAAAAATATTTAACAGTGTAATTCTCAGCCAATAGTAGCCTCCATGTAAAATCACAGGAATTGAAAAAAAAAAAAACTTGATAATTTTCAGTATCTATTTAACAGAGAAATTTTCTTTTTTTATTTTTGGCCAAGTAATTCATGGGATCTTGGTTCCTGGACCAGGGATTGAACCCCTGCCCCCTGCATTGGAAGCCTAGAGTCTTAACCACTGGCCCTCCAGGGAAGTCCAGAAATTTTCTTAAAATAAAAAATATAAGGAAACTGCACAGCTTGATACAGATGATCTCCCAAAAACCTCCCTTAAAAAAAAAAAAAAATCACACACCTTGGTCTTCCCTGGTGCCTCAGTGGTAAAGAACCTGCCTGCCAATGTGGAGGACATAGGTTCGATCCCTGGTCTAGAAAGATCCCACATCCCACAGAGCAACTAAGCCCACGTGCCACAAACATTGAGCCTGTGCTCTGGAGCCCAGGGGCCGCAACTAGAGAGTAGCTCCTGCTAGCTGCAACTAGAGAAAAGCCCATCAGCAAGAAAGACCAGAGCAGCCAAAAATAAAATAAATACATAAAATTATTTTTTTTCAAATCACACACACAAATTTTTTTATATGCTCTCCCATTTAATTCTGGAACAAAGAGACCTAGTCTGGGAACTTCCCTGGTGGTCTAGTGGTTAAGAATCTGCCTTCCAACGTAGGAGATGTGAGTTTGATTCCTGGTCAGGGAACTAGAATCCCACATGCCAGAGGGCAACCATTTGCCACAACTACTGAGCCCGTGCACTCTGGAGCCCATGAGCCAAAACTGTAGAGCCTGTGTGCCGCAACGAAGACCTACTGCAGCCAAATAAATAACATATACATTTTTAAAAGATGCCTGGTCTGACTTTTTCTGTTCAACAGGGTGCTGAAAGCTGTCGCCAATGTAATAAGAAAAGTGAGTTGTATAACAATTGGAAAGGAAGAGGCAAAACTATCTTTATTTGCAGATGATACATTTATCTATATAGGAAACCCCATCACAATTCCATAATTAATAGAAATAAGATTGCTGGACAAAAGATATACTTCAGAAACTCATATCTCCACACCAATAATATCCAACTAGAAAGTATAGTGGAAAAGATATCTTTTCCATTATAAAACTCTATGAACACTAAAGTAATTAGGGGGATTTCCCTGGTGGTCCACTGGTGAGGAGTCCGAACTTCCAGTGTCAGGGAACCCAGGTTCAATCTCTGGTCAGGGAACTAAGATCCTCAAGCTGCACAGCATGGTCAAAAAAAATGAAATAAAATTAAAAACTTGGCTAAAGTAATTAGGAAATAAATTACTATGCACAAAACCATAACAGAGAAAAAGTTAAATTTTTGTAGTGCAATATTAAAAACAAATTTACTAACCTTATAGATAAGACAATCAAACATTTTTAAAGCATAAGAATGATTCCCCAAATAATTTCTCTAGTCTGGACCTCTGCCACGATCTCTAGGCTCAATTATCCAGGTATCTATTTGACATAGCCACTTGGATGACTAAAGTCACCTTCAATTTAAAGTGACCAAAATGAAGCAACTGAATTTCCCCATCCACACATTCCTCTTCTTTCAGTCTTTCCCCAAGTAGCTCAGCTGGTAAAGAGCCTGCCTACAATACAGGAGACAATACAGGAGACCCTGGTTCAACTCCTGGGTCGAGAAGTTCCCCTGGAGAAAGGATAGACTACTCACTCCAATATTCTTGGTCTTCCCTGGTGGTTCAGATGGTAAAGAATCCACCTGCAATGTGGTCCCCTGGAGGAGGGCATGGCAACTCACTCCAGTGTTCTTGCCTGGAGAACCCCCATGGACAGCGGAGCCTGGTGGGTTACAGTCTGGGGGGGTCACAAAAAGTCAGACACAACTGAGCGACTAAGCACAGCTTGTAAGTAAATGGAAACTCCATCTCTCAAGTTCAAGTCAAACATTTAGTGAAAGTGAAAGTCACTCAGTCACGTCTGACTCTTTGTGACCCCATGGACTATTCAGTCCATAGAATTCTCCAGGCCAGAATACTGGAGTGGGTAGCCTTACCCTTCTCCAACAGATCTTCCCAACCCAGGGATCGAACCCAGGTCTCCCACATTGCAGGCAGATTCTTTACCAGCTGAGCCACAAGGGAAGCCCAGCAATACTGCAGTGGGTAGCCTATCCTTTCTCCGGCAGATCTTCCTGACCCAGAAATCAAACCTGGGTCTCATGCATTGCAGGCAGGTTCTTTATCAAATGAGCTATCAGGGAAACCCATTTAGGGCCAAATTTAATTCCTTTTTTTTTCTCTCATTCTCACATCCAAGCAATTGGCAAATCCTTTGACTCTACCTTCAAAATATTTCCAGAATCCCCACCTTCACCCCTCTGTTGCCACTACCCTGATCTAAGCTCCCATCACTCTTTCCTGAACTGCTGCAGTAGTCTCCCACTTGGTACTTTCATTTCCATGTTTTTAATACAGAAGCCCATCCCCATTTCAACCTGTTTTCCATAGTAGCCAAAGTGGATAACAGGAAATGGGTGTTGGGTGGTATCACACCTTCCGGTAGCCGTCGCTGTCACTAGAGGTGACTGTGTAGTCTTTGCAGCAGTCTATCATGGGGGCCACTACCTCTCCAGTCCTCTCAATTTCTCTAACCTCATCTACTACTTATAGTCTTGTTCACTTCCCTTTAGCACACTGGCCTCCTTTCTGTCCTTTAAACATATTAAGAGGAACTGTCGTAGTACCTTCCACATTTGTGTTTCCGCCGACTGGGCCATTCTTCCCACAAATCTTTGCAGGTCTCCATTACTTGCAAGGTTTGGTGGGGGTTTTTTTGCCACAAGGCTTGTGGAATCCTAGTTCCCCAACCAGGGATCAAACTCAGGCCCCCTGCAGTGGAAGCAAGGAGTCCTAACCACTGTGTGTGTGTGTGTCAGGGGGGTTGCATACTTGCTCATCGCACTCAGTCGTGTCTGAGTTTTTGTGACCCCTATGGACTGTAGCCCACCAGGTTCCTCTGTCCATTGGATTTTCCAGGCAAGCGTACTAGAGTGGGTTGCCATTTCCTCCTCCTTGGGGATCTTCTTGACCCAGGGATCAAACCTGAGTCTCTTGTGTCTCCTGTATTAGCAAGGACCACTATGCCACCTGGGGAGCCCTAACCATTGGACTGCCAGGGAATGCCCATTTTCAAGATTTTTAAATGATACTTTATCAGAGAGACCTTCCCTGACCACCTTGCAAAAGGATATTTCATATACTGCTGGTCAGAATGTCAACGGTACGTCCCTATATAAAGTAAAATTGAAATTTTATATACTCTTTGATTATCTAATTCCATTGCTAGTAATATATCAATGTATGTTTACACACATACAAAATGATGTATTTACAAGATTGTTTATGGCTCCACTGCTTGAGGTAACCCAGATTGCAATCAGTCCAAGTGCTATCAGTAGATGACTTGGTAATAATAGAATATTTGTGCTGCTGGAAGAAAAAAAAGGATTCCAAAGTATATTTAATGTGAAAAAAAGTAAGAAGCAGACAGTGTAGAACTACCATTTCTGTCGAAAAAGAAAATTGGTAACAGGGGTGGGAGGGGTATTGGAAGGATGGAAGACTGGGGTGGGAAGGAGGAGGCAATCCTTTCTTTCAATATTCTTCAGTATTTCTTGTATTTTGAACTGTTTGTTCATACTTCTTTCTTTCTTGTTTATTTTTGGCTGCTCCATGTGGCTTGCAGGATCTTAGTCAAAGGGAATGGCTACCCACTCCAATATTCTTGTCTGGGGAATTCCGTGAACAGAGGAACCTGGCGGGCTATCGTCAATGGGGTTGTGAAGACTTGGACACAAATGAACAACTAACATTTTCACTTTCACTGATTGGGGAGCTAAGTGAAAACACAGAGTCCTGACCACTGGACTGCCAAGGAAGTCCCCACACACTGTTCTTAAATGTGACACTGGAATTTCTCCCATTGAGAGATGAGGTCTGTGTTGCCTCCCGTGAACCCAGGCAGGCCCGTGAAGGCAGCAGACGTGTGTGACTTCTGAGACTGCTAGGTCATAAAAGACCAACTTTTTATCTGGTCCTCTTGGGGTGTTGGCTCTTAGAACCTAGAATGTGAAGATAAAAGTGCCAGAGAGGCCACGTGTAGGTATTCCAGCCACAGTCCCAGCTGGGTGCCAGCCAACAGCCAGATGTGAACAAGAAGACTTTGCAATGACCCCAGGCTCAGCCACGATGAATGCAATGGCCTGAGAGTCTCTGAGTGAGAACTGCTTTGCTGAGTCAGCACCGCCAGAACCATTACAGATGATCATTAAATCACAGCCACTCTCTTCTCTTCTCTGTCATCCTATGTGCAGTTGAATTTGCTCCTCTCCATGTCTTCTCACATGACTTTCAGGATCAAGTGATTCTTGGCCAAGAAACAAAACCAGAATAGTCCCATTCCTTACTGGATTTGAATGAAAACTGGTAACATCAGGTACAACTCGAAGAGAAGGCAATGGAGAAGAACCAAGCTGGGTCTGTAAGGAGCCTCGCATGTGAAGTAGTACAAGCATAGGTCGTGTCAAGGTCACTTGCATCTGACCGCATCGCTTTGAGAACAGCACTACTATCTCAATGACTGGCTGTGTTTTATTGGGAAAATAATTTTTCTCTTGGTACTAGTGCTTTGGCTTAGTAATAAATGTGTGAGAGTTTTGTTGGGAAACAAATAACTGTTTTGTCATTAAATCTGTTTATCACCAAGATTTAGGTCCTCAAAATAGGTGAGATTGTACAGTGGAAGTGACAAATAGATTCAGGGATTAGATCTGATAGAGTACCTGAAGAACTATGGACGGAGATTCATAACACTGTACAGGAGGCGATGATTAAAATCATCCCCCCAAAAAGAAATGCAAAAAGGCAAAATGGCTGTCTGGGGAGGGCTTACAAATTGCTGAGAAAGGAAGAGAAGTGAAAGACAAAGGAGAAAAGGAAAGATATACCCATCTGAATGCAGAGTTCCAAATAATAGCAAGGAGATATAAAGCCTTCCTCAGTGATCAAAGCAAAGAACCAGAGGAAAACAATAGAATTGGAAAAACTAGAGATCTCTTCAAGAAAATTAGAGGTATCAAGGGAATATTTCATGCAAAGATGGTCACAATAAAGGACAGAAACGGTATGGATCTAACAGACACAGAAGATATTAAGAAGAGGTGAGAATACACAAAACTATACAAGAGAGATCTTAATGACCAGGATAACCACAATGGTGTGATCACTCACCTAGAGCCAGACATCCTGGAGTGCGAAGTCAAGTGGGCCTTAGGAAGCATCACTAGGAACAAAGCTAGTGGAGGTGATGGAATTCCAGCTGAGCTATTTCAAATCCTAAAAGATGATGCTGTGAAAGGGATGCACTCAATATGCCAGCAAATTTGGAGAACTTGGAAGCGGCCATAGGCTTGGAAAAGATCAGTTTTCATTCCAATCCCAAAGAAAGGCAATGCCAAAGAATGTTTAAACTACCACATGATTGTATTCATTTCACACACTAGCAAAGTAATGCTCAAAATTCTCCAAGCTAGGCTTCAACAGCACGTGAACTAAGAACTTTCAGATGTTCAAGCTGGATTTAGAAAAGGCAGAGGAACCAGAGACCAAATTGCCAACATCCACTGGATCATAGAAAAAGCAAGAAAATTCCAGAAAAACATCTACTTCTGCTTCATTGACTATGCTAAAGCCTTTGACCGTGTGGATCACAACAAATTGTGGAAAATGCTTAAAGAGATGGGACTAACAGAACACCTTACCTGCCTCCTGAGAAATCTGTATGTAGGTCAAGAAGCAATTGGACATGGAACAACAGATGGTTACAAATAGGAAAAGGAGTACATCAATGCTGTTTATTGTCACCCTGCTTATTTAACTTATATGTAGATTACATCATGCAAAATGCCAGGCTGGATGAAGCACAAGCTGGAATCAAGACTGCTGGGAGAAATATCAATAAATTCAGAAATGGAGAATCCCAGGGACAGTGGAGCCTGGTGGGCTGCCGTCTATGGGGTCACACAGAGTCGGACATGACTGAAGTGACTTAGCAGCAGCAGTATGCAGGTGATACCACCCTTATGGCAGAAAGTGAAGAGGAACTAAAGAGTCTCTAGATGAAGGTGAAAGAGGAAAGTGAAAAAGTTGGCTTAAAACTCAACATTCAAAAAACAAAGTACATGGCATCTGATCACATCGCTTCATGGCAAATAAATGGGGACACAATGGAAACAGTGACAGACTTCATTTTCTTGGGCTCCAAAATCACAGCTGATGGTGACTTCAGCCATGAAATTAAAAGACACTTGCTACTTGGAAGAAAAGCTATGACAAAACTAGTGTATGTTAGTTGCTCAGTTGTGTCCGACTCTTTGTGACCCTATGGACTGTAGGCTGCCAGGCTCCTCTGTCCATGGAATTCTCCAGGCAAGAATACTGGAGTGGGTTGCCATTTCCTTCTCCAGAGGATCTCCTTGACTCAGGGATCGAACCCTGGTCTCCTGCATTTTAGGCTGATTCTTTACTGTTTGCGTCACTAGGGAAGCCAGATAAACCTAGAGAGCANTCCTCTGTCCATGGAATTCTCCAGGCAAGAATACTGGAGTGGGTTGCCATTTCCTTCTCCAGAGGATCTCCTTGACTCAGGGATCGAACCCTGGTCTCCTGCATTTTAGGCTGATTCTTTACTGTTTGCGTCACTAGGGAAGCCAGATAAACCTAGAGAGCATTTTAAAAAGCAGAGACATTACTTTACTGACAAAGGTCCATCTAGTCAAAGCTACGATTTTTCCAGTAGTCCTGTATATGGATGTAAGAATTGGACCATAAAGAAAGTTGAGGGCCAAAGAATTGATGCTTTTGAACTGTGGTGTTAGAGAAGACTCTTGAGAGTCTCTTGGATTGCGAGATCAAACCAGTCAATTCTAAAGAAAATCAGTCCTAAATATTCATCAGAAGAACTGATGGTGAAGCTGAAGCTCCAATACTTTTGCCATCTGATATGAAGAGCCAGCTCATTAGAAAAGACCCTGATGCTGGGAACAATTGAAGGCAGAAAGAAAAGGGGATGACAGAGGACGAGATGGTTGGATGGCATCACCAACTCAATGGACATGCGTTTGAGAAAGCTCCGGGAAGCCTGGCATGCTGCAGTCCATGTAGTTGCCAAGATTCAAACACGACTGAATAACTGAACAATTCCAAGAGCCTTTAAGACATGAGGTGTCCAGTGTCAGCAGTACAGAAGAGAGGCTGGAGACAGATTTAGGGGGTCAACAGGGAGTGAGTAGCTAGTATTGAGAGCTGTGAGACTGAAGTTACTTAACCATTTAAAATGCAGGTTGAGGACTTCCCTGGTGGCACAGTGGTTAAGACACCACACCTCCATTGCAGGGGGCACAGGTCTGATCCCCAGTTGTGGGACTGAAGTCTTGGTTGCAGCCCCAAAATAAACTGATGAACTAAGTTGTGGACTTTTCTTAATTAAAATTTACATTCTTTTAAAAATAAAATGAGGGGTGAGTCGAGAGTTGACCCCAAGGCCAAATCCCCTTCTGGAATGCTATGCTGCTTTTCCATATCTCCTTGGCCATTATGAACTTGGACCATTCTGAAGTACAACTGGCCCTCATATATTTGGGTTCCACATACAGAGTCAACCAATCATGATTTGAAGAATCTAGAAAGTTCCAAAAGCAAAGTTTAAATTTGTAGCACCCCGTCAGCTTCCCTGGTGGCCCAGGTGGTAAAGAATCTGTCTGTAATGCATGAGACCCGGGTTCCATCCCTGGGTTGATAAGATCCCCTGGAGAAGGGAATGGCTACCCACACCAGTATTCTTGCCTGGAGAACCCCAAGGACAGAGGAGCCTGATGGGCTAGTCCATGGGGTTCCAAAGAGTCGGACACAACTGAATGACTATCAACTATTTACATTGTATTTACAACTATTTACATTACATTAGATATTGTAATTTAGAGATGGTTTAAAGTACATGGGAAAATGATAAGCAAACACGACGACATTTTATATAAGGAACTTAAGCATGTGCAGACTGTGGTATCTGCAGGGGTCCTGAAACCAAACCCCTAAAAATACTGATAGACCACTGTACTGCCACACAGAAGGAGTGGTGAAGGGATCAGACCCAGAAGCCCAGATGGCCTTGATTCATACACCAGTTCCCTGACCCTTTATACAACTGTTGGTGATTTAATGAGTTAATATATATGAGGGAGGCTTGGACACAGAACATGATCATAAAACACCCATTATTTATCAACCAAAGGTGGATTCCTTCAGCCCAGTGCCAGCTGATCCAATCATCAGGTTCATACTATGGCTGTTCCCTTCAATGAAACATATACATCACCATATGTAAAATGGATAGCCAGTCAGAGTTTGATGTACGATGCAGAGTACCCAAGGCCAGTGCTCTGTGAAAGCCTGGAGGGAGGCGGGAGGGGAGATAAGGACGGAGGGGACACATGTATACCTATGGCCAATTCATACTGATGTATGGCAAAAACCATCACAATACTGTAAAGGAACCATCCTCCAACTAAAATGAAACCCCCCCACAACAGGCTTACCTAAAGGGACTCCCCTTGTGGTTCGGTGGTTAAGAATTCACCTGCCGACGCAAGGGACATGGATCCGATCCGATCTGGGAAGATCCAATTTACTGCAGAGCAGCTAAGCTCTGTGCGCCAAAGACTGAGCCTCCATGTGCAGTTACGGAAGCTTGCAACTCTAGAGCCCGCGCTCTGCAACAAGAGAAGCCGCAGTGACGTGAAGCCCGTGAACCACTTAATGAGAGAGTAGCTCTCACTCACTCACTCTCTACTAGAGAAACGTCAGCCAGTGTGGTAACGACGACCCAGTGCAGCCAAAAATCAATGAATAAATAGGGCCTATTTATGTTTCTTCAGCACTTCAGAAACAACACTGTGAAGTGCACTGTTTTACCAAACCCTAAGGTGACAAAATGTGAACAAAGGAACATGCTTGGCGACTTTTTCCAAAAGATATTCTATCAACTCCTCCTTTTAGAAACCCACACGAGTGAGTCACAAAAGGAGTAAGAAGTTATTTTAATCATCTTTTTCTTTAGGATCATGTCTCTTCTGCTCATCTGATTCTCAAGTCCTCCTTTCTTTTTGGCCTGCTTCCTTCCTTGTAAGCCAAGACCTATTGATACTTTTAAAATATTTTGTAATTTAATATCTATAATGAACAGAATGAAGGCAATCCCAAGTTTCTATAAAATAGCAACCCTTACACAAAAGACAGAAATCCCAAACATCTTCCTTCTAGAGACAGTACAGGCAGGAGACATGCTGTATCCAATAGCAGCTCGCTGAAACCTCCGAATTCTGAATTTTCAAAATGATGAATACACCTGAATGGGTAAAGCAGCATTGTATTACATTCATGGGAAGCGAGTGGGGCATGCAAATAACACGGCAGAACCTGCACCTCTCAGGAGTTTATCCTCTGGATGGGGAGATGACAATCAGCACACGGTCACGCGATGGAGAAACGAAACTGACGCAGAAGTCAATATGCCTCACAGGTGTATGGGCGTAAGCGTATACAAACTTGGCAAAAAATATAAACAGGATTGTCTGTAGGGTGGGATTATGGGTGATTTTGGCTTTCTTTTATATATATTGCCTGAAATTGTTAATGTGAATGTATTTTCTAGAAAAAGTTGATTTGGTCCAAAAGTGGTAGAATAGTGGCTACAAGGACTTCCCTGCTTGTCCAGTGGTTAGGACTCCACGCTTCCATTGCACGGGCATGGGTTAAACCCTTGGTCAGGGAACTAAGATCCCGCATGCTCCACATGGCATGGCCAAAAGAAGTGATGAGCACCTTTAACAACCAAAGCAAGGTGAAACCTAACCCCACAGTAAGGAAAACCCAGAAGGGGATGATTTATGCTGCAAACCCCAGCAAAAGCTTAAGAAATGCGAGCACTGTTATTGAAGAAGTTCTACCAATTGGCATACAAAAAGTTAACCCAGATTCTCAGTCCACTCTATTAATACAGATAGATAAATAGCATTATGTATTTGAGGAAATCCTGTAACATAAAAAAGATTAAAAAGGCCAAAGGGAGACTTCCCTGGTGATGTGGTGGCTAAGACTGTAACCTCCCAGTGCAGGAGGTCCGGGTTTGATCCCTGCTCAGGGAACTAGATCTCACATGCTGCAACTAAGACCTAGCACAGCCAAACAAATATTTAAAAAAAAAAAACACAAAAAACAGAACAACAAAAGCCAAAGGAACTTGGAAGAGAAACTACACAGAAATACAAAATTCCAAAAGCCACCACTAATATCATCAGAGGGATACGAGAAGCCATTTCACAAGACAGAACTGCTGTAAGGACATGGTTGTCAGTCACTCAGTCGTGTCCGAATCTTTGTGACCCTATGGACTGCAGCACACCAGGCTTCCCTGTCCTTCACTAACTCCCAGTTTGCTCAAATTCATGTTCATTCAGTTGGTTATGACATCCAGCCATTTCGTCCTCTCTCACTTCCTTCTCCTCCTGCCTTTAATCTTTCCCAACATTAGGGTCTTTTCTAATGAGTCGGCTCTTCACATCAGGTAGCCGAAGTACTGGAGCTTCGGATTCAGCATCAGTCCTTCCAGTGACTATTCTGGGTTGATTTCCTTTAGGATTGACTGGTTTGATCTCCACATTGTCCAAGGAACTCTCATGAATCTTCTTCAGCTTCAGCACAATTCAAAAGCATCAATTCTTTGTCATTCAGCCTTCTTTATGATCCAACTCTCACATCATACGTGACTACTGGAAAAACCATATCTTTGATTATACAGACCTTTGTTGGCAAAGTGATGCCTCTGCTTTTAAATATACTGTCTAGGTTTGTCATAGCTGTCCAAGGATAGAATAAGATAACATTAAAAGCGGTGGCGGTGGTGGGGGGCGGGCGGCAAGGACTCTGGAGCCAGGACAACTGAACAGGTGACACTTGGCAGATGACCTAACCCCTCCACAACCCGCACTTTGATCTGCTGGAAGAAAACAAAGATGAGTATCATCTTAGGAAATGAAACCATCCACATATAGGCTTTGGCAGAGCTTGGCACACAGCAAATTTTGCAGAAACACGAACTCTTATTTCACAAGCTGTTAGGCAAAATTTTATCAACTGTAGTGCCTAAGATAATGTTCATGAGATGGTTAGCACAGGAGAAAAAACTTAAAGGTCAGTGAAAAGATATTTGCAATAGAGTAACCACCTGAGAACCAAAGAGACTGAACATTGCAAAGTCAACCCGCTTGAGCAATCCGCTCGAGCAACTAAGCAAACAGTGACACGAGAACCAACTGGAGCCCCAAGACTGACGCACAGGAGAGGTTTCTTTTAAAAATAGCAGCTGGCTCTGGTAAAGCTCATGCACCACATGTGAACACATTTGGCTCTTGCTCTTCACCCATCCCTTTGTTTTCCGCAAAAAGAAGAGACTCAAAGAAGATTCCTTCTGAATGTGTATCACCATTTATTGTAGCTTGCGTTAGGAATTGAACAGAGGACATTGTCTGTGGAGTGGCGGGGGGAGAAAAAGGAAAAGAGAAAGTATGTTTTGTAGAATTCATTTTTTCAAAACACTTTATGGTTTCAAAATCCTCTTTTACCCCAAAGGAAATTCAAGAATTCAAGGATGGTTAAGTGGGGAGCAGTAATACAAAAAGTCTTTTATGTGCGTGTGTGTGTGGGTGTGTGTGTCTGAGTGTGTGTGTTTTACAAGCAGACATACTTCCACATTTCTCACACCCTTTTTTGCTTTGGTAAGGCCAAGCCCCACAGGACACATCCATACCAACAACCCTGCCTTGAACTCAAGAGACTCAAGGGTTGAGGAATTTATTTACCCTCATAGAATAACTGTAGAGATTTAGAAATGTCACAGAGCATTAAGAGAAAAACCCAACGCCCCAACACCCAAACCATAAGACATGAAATCCTGATACACTTAAATCCTTCCTTTGCTGCAGCTGTTCCTCAAATTCCTGATAGTGGGCTTACTACAAGGACCAGAGCAATAAGATACTCTTCATTTTGTTTAGAATAATTACAAAAAAAAAAAAATTAAGGGACATTTCAAAAGAAAAAAAAATAAAAACTAAAATTCAAATTCTGAAAATATCTTGCCTCTTTTATTAATCATGTCATCTAACACCAATTAAAAAAACAAATACGTGAATATGATATAAAAATACGATCCCGGGATTAACACTTGTTGCAGGCACAGTTATCTCACAGAATATATGTTTGGAGGGCCAAGGAAAGGAGTTTATTTTTGTTTTTGCTTCACTTGAAAAAAAAAAATCCACAGCAGTGCAAGTAGGATCAGGAAGAGGGTAGGAGAGGGGAAATTCTTTAGCAGCAAAATGTCCAAGGTTCTCTAATCACAATCAAAATCAACGGATATTGGATTTAGTGGGGGGGAAAAAAAGATGAAAGGGATGCTGCCCAGACCCATTCGTCATCAATCACTAAAAGACTTCTGCTGCAAAAGCCCCAAATTGTGACATATGAAGGACGTGCTCTACTACACAAGCAATCATCAAGTGTGTCCTTCAAGCTTCTGACCACGTTTGTCACTTAAATATATGTACAGGACCTGGGCTCCTCCTCTTGCTCACGTCCTTTCAGGTCTCCACCGTTTGGTCACTCTGGGTGGGCTCATGGTGTATTTTGCTTCCAATGTTCGAACAGCATGTGCACCATTGCTCCGGTTTGCCTCGTTGGCCCCGGCTGTTTCCAGCAGAAGGTGGGCAGGCAGGTGGTTTAGTGATCACTGTTCTGTTTCTCTCTCATCCAGGCGTGAATCTGTTCTTTCAGTTCTGGCACTGAGAAAAGAAAAGGAAAGAGTTAATGCCCTGGATGGGCTTTTCCTGAGAGATGATGCCTGCAGTTCAGGATAAAGAAAGGGCATTTATACCCTCATGGAACTGAAGACTGACAAAGAGGACATGAACAGTAAAGACTGGAATTCTATAGTGAAAAAGAGCAAAGAATGTTTTGTGTCTTTTCCATTACAAAGTGTCAGAAACCATGGAGTGTCTGGATTTGTTAAATTTCCCCCTTTTGGTTACTCTCTGATACAGGATTTTTGGCCCCACTGCTCGGGACAGGTGTAGGCACTGCGGTTCAAGCTCTGCCCTCTTCTACCTGGTTCCAGCATGCTCTCTGTCAGCGTCTGTCGGTTGAAGGGGTCCGTGGGGGAGTTCAGCAAGTGCCGCAGGATGATGGAGCGGTCCATGATGGTGCCGGAGGGCAGTCGCACGGGGTCAGTCATCAGGGTGTCCATTAGAGGGTCTACAGAGACAAAGCAAAGCAAATTCTAATCAAACAATAGCGCCTAAAACTGAAAAAGAATACAAAACAAAGTCCCTCCTATCAGTGAAAAATAGAGCAGCAACCAAATGGCCCAGACCAGGCCCCCAAGTTTAGAAGGAAATCAGCATTAGATAAAAGCATACACTTGGCCTTTTGCAGAGGGGAAAGTATCCTTTTGTCAGCTACTGGGAGGAACGATTAGAGAAAAAAAGACAGTAAGACAGACACAGCAGCAAGCAGTGAAGGTGGCAGACTAGAATCAACCCTTCCTCTTTGTACTCCTCACAATTCTTGGAACATACGAATCCCTGCCTGCAAAGGCAAGGCTGACCTTAGAATTTTCAGGGCTGTTATCTGGTTTGAAACCAGGCTAAGGATTTTTTTCTCCTTGTCATTTATAATATGAACTAAAATTAGGCTACGGTAATTTCAATTTCAGACCAAGAGTCTCAAAAAGCTAGGAGAGCATAGAACATCTTCTAATGTTATAGGTTTCAGGTTAAATCAAAGAATTTGGTATAAGAAAAGTGGCTCCACTCACCTCTGAACTCGTCTGGGGCATCACTGTAGTCAATTTCTGCACGTGCATTCTTAGCCACAATCTCCTCTACTTTCTCGGCCAGAAGCTTGAACTTCTCTATCGCTATGGTGGATTTGATTCCCGCCTTCCGCATTTTTGAAATAACTTCTTCAAACAACTCTTTGCTGTAGGATCTCTGCAAACGAGGAAAGAACGTGAGAGGTAAATATAAATGGAAAAAAGAAACCTGCAAAAAATATCCAAAGTAGGCTCTGTTTTCTAAAATTATAAGTATATACGGCTATAAATACATAAAGACTGGGCTAATCCAAACCAAACTGTACAAGGTTATTACTTCTGGAAGGGGCTTTAGGACGGAGGCAAATCAGAGGAATTGAAAAACACTTTAATTACTTTTACAGCAAACATGCATTTCTCTTAAATTTTTAATATTAAAAAGAAAAGGAAATCTAGTCTAGTTCAGTTGTCGTTAGGCACTCAGATGGTAAAGAATCTGCCTGCCATGTGGGAGACCTCGGTTTGATCCCTGGGCTGGGAAGATCCCCTGGAGGAAGGCATGGCAACCCACTCCAGTGTTCTTGCCTGAAGAATCCCCATGGACAGAGGAGCCTGGCGGGCTACAGTTCATGGGTTGCCAAGAGTGGGACAGGACTGAAGGACTATGCACAGCACACAGAGACCCAATACCCTGCAAGAGGAGGTAGAGAGTTCAGTTCTTTTCCCTAAAGGTCAACATGATGAAAACAACCCAAACAGTTCATAGTCAACAGGAGNCATGGCAACCCACTCCAGTGTTCTTGCCTGAAGAATCCCCATGGACAGAGGAGCCTGGCGGGCTACAGTTCATGGGTTGCCAAGAGTGGGACAGGACTGAAGGACTATGCACAGCACACAGAGACCCAATACCCTGCAAGAGGAGGTAGAGAGTTCAGTTCTTTTCCCTAAAGGTCAACATGATGAAAACAACCCAAACAGTTCATAGTCAACAGGAGCTTTCTCCCATTCTTTGATGCTTCTTTAAGATCTTTTAGTTTAATGCTATCAAATGTCAGAGGCTCTGCTGATGGGAGCAGACAGGGATTATGCCTGTGAGAGTGGGAGGGATGATCTGCAGGGCAAGCTCCACCACAGATCCAGGTGACCCTGGGCTTCAAACCTGGCTTCACCATCTACCCACTGTGTGGTTTTAGGCAAGGCTCTAACTCTCCTTAGCCACAGTCTCTTTGGGTGTAAAATGCTGGTAGTAACACCTACCCTACAGGTCACTGCCATTTCAAAAGAGCAAAGTATAGCATATTTGGCTTTTAGGCAAAAACACTGGCCACGTGCCACTTTAGTGATAAACAAAGATAGGCGGGGAATGATTGTATCAGTGACCTGTGATTTCTAAACGAGGATTCACAAGAACATACATCTGTGGGATGAATTCATCTTGGTACTTGCGTTTTCTCAGAATGCTGGATTCAAAGCCCTCAGTCTTCCTTCTATCCTTTTTTAAACTTCAATTTCTAAATAAGTGCACACGCTCACTTTCTCTCTCCATACACACCCATGTCCCTTATTCAATCCATGTGGGGAAAGATTAAAGGACGAAGTGTTTTTCTTTTTGCTTGGGCCTGGCAATAATAGTGGGAGAAGGCAGTGGCACCCCACTCCAGGACTCTTGCCTGGAAAATCCCATGGGCGGAGGACCCTGGTGGGCTGCAGTCCACGGGGTCGCTAAGAGTCGGCACAACTGAGCGACTTCACTTTCACTTTTCATTTTCATGCACTGGAGAAGGAAATGGCAATCCACTCCAGTGTTCTTGCCTGGAGAATCCCAGGGACAGGGGAGCCTGGTGGGCTGCCGTCTATGGGGTCGAATAGAGTTGGACACGACTGAAGCGACTTAGCAGTAGTAGCAGCAATAATAGTTATAGTTTTCTGAAACTAAATTACTACTGTAGTTCAACAGATACTTTATTTGGTATCTACTTACTATGAGCCAGGTAAGCCACCATCCCCATCCCTTAGGGCTTCCTTGATAGCTCAATTAGTAAAGAATCTGCCTGCAGTGCGGGAGACTGCGGTTTGATTGCTGGGTTGGGAAGATCTGCTGGAGAAGGGAACAGCTACCCACTCCAGTACTGTGGCCTGGAGAACTCCATGGACTGTACAGTCCATGGGGTCGCAAACAGTCGGGCACGACTGAGTGATTTTCACGTCACAGGGAAATAAACGGCCAGAAGTTCACAGTCAGATGCTGAAAGGGCAAAAACGCACAGGGTGGCTGTTGCTGTCCACACTACTGTGATGATTCGCCTTGAGTGCCTCAGTCCATCTGGTGTTCTTGAAAACATCACCCACTCTATTTCTCGAAAGAAATTTTGGATTTTCCTGGCAGTACAGTGATTAAACATTCTGTGCTCCCAATGTAGGGGATATGGGTGTAATCCCTGGTCAGGGAACTATGATCCCACATGCCACATGGCACCCCCCAAAAAAGATGATTGAGTTTTTAACTGACTGACTTGTGCCTGCTGTTGAGTCAACTTCTAAGATATAGCAGTGGATAAACATTATCAGAAATCAAAGGGCACTTATGATAAGGGGACATGGCATTCAGTGTCAAAGAGCAGCAGTATCAATTAATCAAACAAATATAGATTACTGAGCTGCTGCTTCAAGTTCAGCGTGAATGGGATTGGAGAGGAAGCAAAGATGTTGTCCTTGACCTCAAGGATCTTACAGAATGAATACAAAATTAGACATAAAAATATCTGTAAATTATGTATCTGATGTAGGTCTAGTATCCAGAAAGTATTAAAGAACTCACACAGAATATATAAAGAACAAAATAGAAAGGATCCAATTTCAAAAATGGATAAAGGGGAATTTCCTGGTGGTCAAGTGTTTAGGACTCCATGCTTTCACTACCAAGGGCCTGGATTCAGTCCCTGATCTATGAACTAAGATCTCACAAGCCACTTGGTGCAGCTAAGGGGGGAAAAAAAATGGATGAAGGACATGAATATACATTTCTCCAAAAAAGATACACAAATGGGCAGCAAACACTTGTCATTAGGGAAATGCAAATCAAACTACAGTGAAACAGCACTTCACTCCCACTAGCGTGTCTATTGAAAACAAAACAACACAAAAAACACCAGAAAACAGCAAGTGCTGGTGAGGATGTGGAGAAATTAGAACGCTTGTACACTACTCGTGGGCTTTGTGGGACTGTTAAACACAGAATTACCATATGACTCAGAAATTCTACTCCTAAGTATATCCCAAAGAAGTGAAAATAGGTATTCACACAAATACTCTGTCTGACTGCTTTGCAGCCCCATGAACTGTAGCTCACCAGGCTCCTTTGTCCATGGAATTCTCCAGGCCAGAATACTGGAGTGGGTAGACATTTCCTTCTTCGGAGGATCTTCCCAGACCGAGGGATCAAACCCTGGTCTCCCACATTGTAGGCCTATTCTTCACAGTCTGAGCCACCAGGAGACATGGGTTCAATCTCTGGGCCAGCAGGATCCCTTAGCCACAGGGCAACTAAGCCCCATGTGTCGCAACTACTGAGCCTGCGCTCTATAGCCCATGTGCTGCAACACGTGAAGTCCACTATGTTCCACATGTGAAGTGTCACTATGTTCCACAACAATAGAAGCCACTGAAATGAGAAGCCTGTGCACCCCAACTAGAGAGTAGCCCCTGCTCTCCACAACTAGAGAAAAGCCCGTGTGTGGCAACGAAGACCCCGCAAAGCCAAAAATAAATAAATGTTGAAAAAAAAAAGGGAACTAGGTACTGATACATATATAAAATAGACAAACCTTGAAAACATGCTACATGAAGCCAGACACAAAAAGTTATATACATTGTACCATTCCATTCATATGAAATATCCAAAATAGGCAAATAGACAAATATAAAAATAGATAAAATGAAGACAGAAAGCAGTTTAGTGGTTGCTAGAGGCTAGGGTGAGACGGGATAGTGGATACTGAATGGATACAAGACTTCCTTACGGGAGTGACAGAATGTTCTGTAACTAGAGAGGGGATGGTTGTCCAACACCGTGAATGTAATAATGCCACTGGATTGCACACTTCAACATGGTTCATTTTGTGTTATGTGACTTCCACCTCAATTAAAAAAAAAAACAAATGGTGCATGGGAGAAGTGAGATTTCAGGTGGGCTCTTTACTATCATTATTTTTTCACGAAACATGGTGTTGACAGTGCTCCAGGAGCATGATTGCCATCCATCTGTCCGGAAAGCACAGGGAGATGCAGCCCCGGACATGGCTCCCAAGTCAGGCTAGGACCTCTCTTCTGGGCTCTCCGGACTTTGGGCACAGCTGTCCTGTTGCCCGCCTCACTTCCTCCCACCCTGGCCAGGGGCGCTCTGCTCAGACCTGAGTGTAAAGCTCAGGGCTCCTTGTACTGGTGTCTCCTGTCACCTGTCCTGGGCACCTGTCTTCCACCTGCTCTCACGCATGGAAGGCTCTCTGCTTCTTTCCTTCCGCGGCTGCTACTTTCTTCTTCCTTTTGTCTTCCCAGGAAAATAAGACACACCAGACGGAACCAGAGCGAATCAACAGCACTGCCCCCAAAGGAGATAACAAAGTGCTACCACCACCCCGGAGCCTTCCAGTCTTCCATCCTTCTGCCCCTCCCCGCCACCCGGACTCTCTTCCAAAACAGTCCAGCTGGCAGGTCACTGGCTTACAGCCAACATAAACGGAAAGGGTCCAAAAATCAAGACAAACATCATACTGTACAACGCAGCCCAAAACCCACTTAAAAAGCGTCCTTCTCTCCATGGTGTCACCAGCACTTGTGTGGCTGCTTCAAGGGTCTGGAAGAATAGGGCTACTGAGACATTCAAGCAGACCTGAGTGCCACCACCGGCCACCACAATCCACAGGCGTTACGCGTTACCAGGGAGTGTGGACAGTTTACTGGTCACCAAGGAAGGCAGTAGGAAGCACCCCTTTGGTTTTCACTGTCTCACGGGGTATGCTATGTTCATCCACACTGCAAACTTTGTGTTACACTAACTTCTTGTGTTGTGGCGGCCACAGTAAAAGCTACCGGGAGAAGAGGGAGCAGGCTAATGACCCTTTGGAGTCCCTGACCGTAAGAGTGGAAGAGTCCCTGGGGACTTCTCACACCTGACCTCTGGCTGGGCTGAGAGGCCCCGTTCTAGTTGGCCTGCTGCCTAGGGTAGATGTCCTGAGCTCACATGGTGAGCATTTTCATTTCCTGTTCCTCCTAAGACTACCGTTTATCTTCCATTTCTCAATATATACAGTATTATACAGTCACAGACAGGAGAATCATTTTAGCATCTCCTCAAAATAACTGCAAACACCTAACCTGTTCCTTTACCACTACTTTTTTGCAGAAAAACTGCTTTAGACATATGTGTGTTTTTTTCCATTGCAGGCACTTTGTCAAGACCACATCTCCTGCTTACATCTAAAAGTACCTACTATGTATGTTACATATGTCTCAATAAAGCTTTTACTGGAAAAAGAAACAAAAAAGGACCTGCAATTTCCCTATTCTGACCTTTAGATGATATGTAAGTAAAGAACCTTCTGGAGGGGACTTCCTTGGTGGTCCACTGGTTATGATGCCGTGCTTCCAATGCAGGGATGCAGAGTGCAGGATGGATCCCTGGTTAGGGAACTAAGATCCCACATGCATGCAGGGCAACCAGTAAATAAATAAATAAACAACAAAAACAAACCTTCTGGAATTCCTAGTGACAGTTACCCTGAGAGGTCAGTAATATCTGGAAAAACAATGTGAACAAAGATGGAGAGATAGAAACGAACACGGAACGTTGGGGCATTTTAAGCAGAGAGCAGAGAAGCTGAGGACAGGGACTCAAGGCAGACACTGGGGAGGAGCCCTGTCTCTGGCCCACGCTAACCGTGTGGCTCTCTAACCTCTGTGTGCCTCCGAGGGTGCGAGGAATCCAAGGGAACCTGTATCACAGGATTTTGTGAGAGTCTCAAGTGACAACATGAAAGGTGGTTAAACCCTGACATGTGGTTAATAACCATTAGTTACTAAGGTGCTGAAGATGCTGCAGGACAGAGGAACGTGGAGAGAGAAGAAGCCCCTTAGGAGATTCTGAAAAATTAAAAATCAAGGCTGGACTGGGGTTGCTAGGACTAAATTGGAAGCTGTGGAAATGAAAACCACAAAATGGATATGATCACCAGGACCCAAGGAATAAGGGAGGGAAGGATGTAAAAATAACAAACAAGGTCTGAAACCTGGAACCACAGAATTAACAGCAGCACTGAAGCTAAAGAGACTCCCTGAGAAAACAGGGTTTCTTTTGAGCTTAAGAGATTTGTCAAGCAAGGCCCTTAACATGACGGGTTATAAATTCAACTGGAAATGGATCTGAGAGCCAAATCTGCTCTTTACGGCCAAAGCAAGATAACCTGTTCATCTCCATTTACACCAGACAAGTTTCCCTTGCTGCTGTGGCTGTTATTTGTTTACATCCTAAAAACTTTCAAAGCTACATTTTGCAAAGTCTCCCCTTCCTTGATTTCCAGTGGGGAAAATCCAGAAACAGAGGGATGTGCACAGAGTCTGCCAGGATATCCACAAGGAAGCAAACTCAAGTCGCCCACCCCCCAGGCACCGACCTGGTCGTCAGCGATGGCTTTTGCGAACCGGGCACAGTCCAGCTGCAAGTAAATATCGGTCAGTTGGTCCAACAGCTTCTTTGGTTCAAAGCCATATTTCTCGGGGTTTTCAACTTTCAGGTCACGGCACTTCGGGCCACAGAGTTGCTGAAGATTGAAATTCAGCATCGCGGCCAATCGGGGTCCAAGTTCCTAGGGAATCACAGGATAACAGGACAAGTCAGGCTGTTAAGTCAAGTAAGGAGGACCAAACACTCCCCTTTCAGCGACTTCAGGGCCAGGAATTGGCAGGATAGATGTTCAAAGAACCCCTTACCTGCGCTACATCATATAAGCTGAAGAAGGACATTCCATTCAGCCTTCTCTTTACTCTCCGTTTCTAAGCTAACAATTCTAATGCTTAACAGAATGCTGTAGCCTGATGAAATATTTATAAATACCAAAAAAGCAACCTTTTCTTTAAATTCATGTTTTTAATTATAAAAACAACAATCACTTCGAATTTGCTGAGAAACAAGTCATAAAAGTTTGAGTCTGCTCTTCCAGCCATCGTTTTAGGTATTATCTTTTTATAAAGTTTACTGGTCACCAAGGAAGGCAGTAGGAAGCACCCCTTTGGTTTTCACTGTCTCACGGGGTATGCTATGTTCATCCACACTGCAAACTTTGTGTTACACTAACTTCTTGTGTTGTGGCGGCCACAGTAAAAGCTACCGGGAGAAGAGGGAGCAGGCTAATGACCCTTTGGAGTCCCTGACCGTAAGAGTGGAAGAGTCCCTGGGGACTTCTCACACCTGACCTCTGGCTGGGCTGAGAGGCCCCGTTCTAGTTGGCCTGCTGCCTAGGGTAGATGTCCTGAGCTCACATGGTGAGCATTTTCATTTCCTGTTCCTCCTAAGACTACCGTTTATCTTCCATTTCTCAATATATACAGTATTATACAGTCACAGACAGGAGAATCATTTTAGCATCTCCTCAAAATAACTGCAAACACCTAACCTGTTCCTTTACCACTACTTTTTTGCAGAAAAACTGCTTTAGACATATGTGTGTTTTTTTCCATTGCAGGCACTTTGTCAAGACCACATCTCCTGCTTACATCTAAAAGTACCTACTATGTATGTTACATATGTCTCAATAAAGCTTTTACTGGAAAAAGAAACAAAAAAGGACCTGCAATTTCCCTATTCTGACCTTTAGATGATATGTAAGTAAAGAACCTTCTGGAGGGGACTTCCTTGGTGGTCCACTGGTTATGATGCCGTGCTTCCAATGCAGGGATGCAGGGTGCAGGATGGATCCCTGGTTAGGGAACTAAGATCCCACATGCATGCAGGGCAACCAGTAAATAAATAAATAAACATCAAAAACAAACCTTCTGGAATTCCTAGTGACAGTTACCCTGAGAGGTCAGTAATATCTGGAAAAACAATGTGAACAAAGATGGAGAGATAGAAACGAACACGGAACGTTGGGGCATTTTAAGCAGAGAGCAGAGAAGCTGAGGACAGGGACTCAAGGCAGACACTGGGGAGGAGCCCTGTCTCTGGCCCACGCTAACCGTGTGGCTCTCTAACCTCTGTGTGCCTCCGAGGGTGCGAGGAATCCAAGGGAACCTGTATCACAGGATTTTGTGAGAGTCTCAAGTGACAACATGAAAGGTGGTTAAACCCTGACATGTGGTTAATAACCATTAGTTACTAAGGTGCTGAAGATGCTGCAGGACAGAGGAACGTGGAGAGAGAAGAAGCCCCTTAGGAGATTCTGAAAAATTAAAAATCAAGGCTGGACTGGGGTTGCTAGGACTAAATTGGAAGCTGTGGAAATGAAAACCACAAAATGGATATGATCACCAGGACCCAAGGAATAAGGGAGGGAAGGATGTAAAAATAACAAACAAGGTCTGAAACCTGGAACCACAGAATTAACAGCAGCACTGAAGCTAAAGAGACTCCCTGAGAAAACAGGGTTTCTTTTGAGCTTAAGAGATTTGTCAAGCAAGGCCCTTAACATGACGGGTTATAAATTCAACTGGAAATGGATCTGAGAGCCAAATCTGCTCTTTACGGCCAAAGCAAGATAACCTGTTCATCTCCATTTACACCAGACAAGTTTCCCTTGCTGCTGTGGCTGTTATTTGTTTACATCCTAAAAACTTTCAAAGCTACATTTTGCAAAGTCTCCCCTTCCTTGATTTCCAGTGGGGAAAATCCAGAAACAGAGGGATGTGCACAGAGTCTGCCAGGATATCCACAAGGAAGCAAACTCAAGTCGCCCACCCCCCAGGCACCGACCTGGTCGTCAGCGATGGCTTTTGCGAACCGGGCACAGTCCAGCTGCAAGTAAATATCGGTCAGTTGGTCCAACAGCTTCTTTGGTTCAAAGCCATATTTCTCGGGGTTTTCAACTTTCAGGTCACGGCACTTCGGGCCACAGAGTTGCTGAAGATTGAAATTCAGCATCGCGGCCAATCGGGGTCCAAGTTCCTAGGGAATCACAGGATAACAGGACAAGTCAGGCTGTTAAGTCAAGTAAGGAGGACCAAACACTCCCCTTTCAGCGACTTCAGGGCCAGGAATTGGCAGGATAGATGTTCAAAGAACCCCTTACCTGCGCTACATCATATAAGCTGAAGAAGGACATTCCATTCAGCCTTCTCTTTACTCTCCGTTTCTAAGCTAACAATTCTAATGCTTAACAGAATGCTGTAGCCTGATGAAATATTTATAAATACCAAAAAAGCAACCTTTTCTTTAAATTCATGTTTTTAATTATAAAAACAACAATCACTTCGAATTTGCTGAGAAACAAGTCATAAAAGTTTGAGTCTGCTCTTCCAGCCATCGTTTTAGGTATTATCTTTTTATAAATTTCAAATGTCCCTGGCAGTTCAGACAATATGCACCATCCTCATTTATCAGATGCAAAGAGCAGAGAAATAGAAAATAGAAGATAAAATCTGTCTTGAATAGTTTTAAAATAAAGCTGGTGAAACAAAACAAATGAAACAACTAGAAGGTAAGTATGAAGTAACATGCTATAACCCCACTAGATGATACAGTACTACTACAGGTAGGCATACACTGCTTTAAGGAGATCTGAGAGGGAAGAATCTCACTTCGAGAGTATTAAACAGTGGCCATGAGTCTTGAAGGCTTCTCTTTAAGGAACAAGGTTTTCATTAAATTTAATGACTGGATCTATACAAATTCAACTTAAACTTGGCTTTTAAAGGACCTACTCTTGCACAAAGTAAAGTGCTCTATTTTTTTTTTTTTGATAAATATACATTCTTTAATCTACTATTCTTCACTGAAGTATGATGGAATGTCATCCCTTGGATTAAGATGAATATATCCATGCTATTATTCTACAAACACTATCATTTTTGATCCACAATTTCCAAATATTTTATGTCTTGATAATACATCCATAACTTTTAAATTATTAAAAAAATTTTTAAATGGAGGATAATTGCTTTACAATGCTGTGTCAGTTTCTGCTGTACAACATGAATCAGCTATACATATACATATATCCTCTTCCTCTTGCGCCTCCCTCCCCCACCATATTCCTATATTTCATTGTTAAGAAACTGAGATAAAAGAGTGATTAAGAATAGAATATAACTGGTCATTTTTCTTTCTGAAGTGGGAGAGTTTTGGTGTTAACCAGCCAAGACCAGCCAAGAAGGTGAAAACAGTATAGTAAAGGAAAAAGAAAGATGATGGCAGGCAAAGGCAAAGACTGGGGGCAGAGGTCATGACCCCTGTGTGCGGACAGCTCCGACCAGTGAGCAGATCTTGAAAAAAGTTAATTTTAATTGACATGAAAATATTAGACTTAGCTTTCAATCATTTCCTTTAAAAATGAAGAATTTAGAGCTAACAGAAGGCTTTATGATAATTTAATATCAAATGATATTTTTAAATATTTCTTTTTATTTATTTATCTGTTTGGCTGTGTGGGGTCTTAGCTGTGGCACAAGGGATCTTTGATATTCGTTGAGGCATGTGAACTCTTAGTTCGGGCATGGGGGATCCAGCTCCCTGACCAGTCTCTCTGCTTTGGGAGCTGGGAATCTTGGCCACCGGACCACCGGGGAAGTCCCTCAAATAGTTTTTACAGTTTCCGACCCTCTGAACAACCACACGGCACTGCCATTGGAGCACCTGAACATAAAACACAACATGACTTAGAGCAGGGACTGGCAAATTTCGGGCTGTAAGACAAACCTGGCCTGATGCCTCAGTTGAGCAGTCATTGGAACACAGCAACAGCACAGTTAGTAGCTGAGACAGACTGTGGCCCACAACATATAAACTATTCACTGTCTGGCCTTTACAGAAAATGTTTATAGAAACTCCATTTGCAAGCCTTTAAGGGAAGCAAGCGTCTGAAGTACCTTGTCTAAATGAGTTGCTGTGTTCTTATGTTTTTAATGATGCACTGTTTGCTTCATGTTCTGCTGCTCCTGTGCTGACATCTATTTATGAAAAGACATGAAATGGAAAGGGGACGGGGAGGGGGCCCATCTCATGAGCTGCAACCAGGCCAGGGTGTGGTGATAATCCTGAAGGTAAGAATAAACAGAGAGGGGACTTTCCTGAGGTCCAGTGGCTCAGGCTGTGTTTCCACTGCAGGGGGCATGGGTTTGATCCCTGGGGAACTAAGATCCCACATGCTGTGCTGTGCATCCAAAAATTTCTTTTTTAAAAAGAGAGGAACTAGAGGAAATACCAAATCTTAGGTCCTTTTCTTGCCTTCCTTACTACCCTTGTCGTGGCCACATTATAACGCTTCTAAACTCCGTGTGTGTGTGTGTGTGTGTGTGTGTTGAGGGGGTGGTCAAAGCATAGCAGAGATTTTCATTTATGCCTCTCAGGTTTGACTTTGGAAACAGGATCCAGGTCTCTTCAACCAAGTCAAAGCCAAGCATTCTGTCTACCAATGACCTATCATAAACCCTAATTAAGGCTCTCAATAACCTTTGACTTCTTGAATGTAACAAAGCTACACTGAACAGAACCAAAGATCTTACACACTGTCAATTATTTCTACTTAATAAACTCTCATTTCCAATTGATGTCACTTTATACTTTTCGTATAAAGAAAACACAGGAATCAATGATGATAAAAATATGCCACAGCTTCAGCATTAATAATCCAATGAGCTGTCTCAGCAGAAAGTGAATTAGAAGTGACTGCCTGCAGACTTCAGAGTATCAGCAGAGTGCTGTGTGTATCAATTAGCCTAACTGGGAACAAACTCAGTGACAGAATCTAACTGATCTGTGACTGTGATGCTAAAATACCCAGAATTTCAATGACGACTATATTTAGTTCTAAGTTGATAGGCTCTGAATGTTGAATCCAAAAGACAAAACAAATACCCCAAAGGTTCTACTCACGGGTCTCAGGAAAGGCTTCTGGACCTGCTTGGTGAGGATATGGAACATGTCCACCGTCTCCGTCGCCAGGGCAAGATAGGAGCGCGAAACACGCTCGTCCTGAGCGAGCTGGGACTGGCGAGCCTGCTGCTGATCCTGGGGAACAGTGAACAGATGCCAGACACATCTCAGTACTAGTCGCCAGCTCACCAAGCTCCAAGTGCAAGGGAAAAATACAATCAGCTCATAACTAGGGAAGTGTATTATACAGCCAACAGACTTGGGGAATCATAGAACCACCTGTATGGCAAATGTTCCAGATTACTGAGGTTTATTCCTTTTAACATCAGACATTCTGAGGACTTTGAAGAAGGTGACCCTGGCACATGATTTAATGTACACAAGACTTAGTTTTCTCAATGACAAAAAGAAGTCACCATCAACCTCTATGCAGGATGAAATAAGTGATGTTGTGCTTGATACACACTGGGGCCTAATAAAGGACATTCATTGTCCTTAATAACAACCTTTACTTAGTCACCATTATTTTGAAAACATGAGATCTGTTATGCTATGACACTGAAGTCTGTAGGTTTTGCCATGACACCAAGGGCCTGGAGATGGCTAAGCTTTTGAACCATGTCTTTCCACACCGGTCAGGCTGCCAACCTTTACAACTGTCAGCGTGCTTGCCTCAGGCTCCATCCTCCTCCTCCACCTCTGACAAGAGGCTGGAACATGAGATAACAAGGTGGATTTGACTCATGGGTAAAGGAAGATGGAGCAGAGAAGGCTCTGCAAGGAATAAAACATAGAAATATCAGGATGGGTTTATATTCTTACAGTTGCTCAGAGGCCAGCTTATTTTGTGTTGGGGGAGGGAAAACAGCTGCAAGAGCTGATGGAGCCACACCAGTACACCCTGAGAAAGTGCGTGGAGGAGAACCTGCCTGCATCAGTGTTGCGTGACCTGCCCACTGCCCTCTGGACAGGACCAAAAAGGTGAAGCAGGGGGACCGGACAAACAGCAAAGTGAGAACCACCTCAGTGTGTGTCTGGGTGTCTTGCTCGTTTATCAATCACAGGCCAGGCCTCTGTTAGGGGATGGAGCACAGAATATAACCAAGAAGGCTCCCTACATCATGGAGCTTAGATTCCAGTTAGAGAGACAAGCAATAAACAGACACCCACCCAAAAAGATGCTTAATATGTCTGATAATGATTAAGAAAAATAAAGCAGGATAGCAAGGAGGAAGAATGTGCTGGGGTCAGGGTGCTACTCTGGAAAAGGTAGTCAGGGAAGGCCTCTCTGAGGAGGTGACGTTTAAGAAGGTAGCTAAAGGAAGCAAGTCAGCAAAAATCCAGGGTAAAAGCACTCCAGGTGGAGGGAACAGCAAGTGCAAAGGCCCTGCTGGTTGGGGGAGAAGCAAGGAGGTGGGTGTAGCCTGGGAAGAGGAGTGAAGAGACAAGGGTAGGGCCGATAGTGCATGCCCAGGGAGAATTCGGGAAGCCTGGAAGGGCTCTGAGCAGAGCGGCGATGAGAAGTTGAAGAGGACTTCCCTGGTGGTCCAGTGGTGGAGACTCTGCACTCACAATCCAGGAGGCACAGGTCTGATCCCTGGTCAGGGAACTAAGATTTACACATGCCGCGAGGCACAGCCGAAGGGAAAAAAATGAAGCCAAGTGAGATTTAGCACCATCCTTCTGGAGTGGACGTCAGCGAGGGTGAGGGCTGAGAGACCACCGGGAGTCTTCTCCAGGTAAGAGACAGCAGGGGTCTAGAGGCAGAGGAAAGAGGTCAGACAATGAATATGCTTTGAGACAGAGCCTAGGGGCATTTGCTGAGACAGCAAGAGGAATCAAGGAAGACTCCACAGGTGCTGAGCCAAAGCACTGAGTAGAATGCAGTCCTCATTTTCTGAGAAAGGGCAGAGGAGATCCGGAAAACAACTTCTGGACACAAGTGGAGATCCTATTAGAACCCTGGGCAGAGGCAAGTCAACAGCTGGTTACATAAGCCTGAATCAACTTATATAAACCTGAGTCAAGAATGAGCCGAGCTTGGGAGGCACATTTTTGGAGTCTTTAGAATACAGACAGTTAAAGCCTTGGAATAGATGAGATCGGCCTACAGCTGTTTTCAACTAGGGGCATCAGGTACTGTGTGGGAATATTTCCGGTTGCCTGATAACTGGAAGTAGGAGGGAACACATCACTGGCATTAAATGGGCACTAGCTGGAGATGCCCTGCAGCATCTGGGACAGTCTCTCCTGACAAAGAATTACTCTTACACCAAAACTCCAACCAACACCCTCACCAAGGAACACACGACCTACGGAAAGTCGTGTGTGGAAAGAGAAGAGAAGACAATTGAGGTCTGACCACTGGGGAGGAGCAGGCAGGGAGAGGGGAGGCAGGAAGTGATTTCAAAGCCAAGAAGAACTGATTTCTGAAATAGCACTCATCAGGGATTATTTATGCCCTTTCCCCATCCATTAACACAAGAAAAAATCAATAGTATGTGCTCAGTTGCCTCATAAACAAAAGCTCTTATGATAAGCACTGGCCTTGGACAAGACAATGTGCTGCAGAGCCATATCCCAACGTCGACAGCATAAGCTGATCCAGCAATGGCATCATGAGTGACATCAAGCGGGCATCACAGGAGCGGAAAGAATGGTGAGACTTTGCAGCTCCCCTAATGGGGAGCCAACTATGAGGGAGTATTTGGACAAGACCTCCTTCAAAGGATGGGTAAGAGTTTAATACCTAACAGCAGAAAGTACGGCATTTTGGACAGGAGTGTCTCAAGGCAAATAAAACCACAGAAGCTGCACATCCTGAACGCGTTCTCCAGGCTGGTCCTGAACCAGTCCTTGCCATCCACCATCTCTCCTCACAGTTTTCCTTAAGGCAGGCACTACCTCTGACTCACAGGCCAGGAAACAGAGACGATGAACTCAATGAGTGGCAGTGCCAGTTGTCAAACCCAGGTCCCATGGATTCCAAACCTGCGGCTCTTTCAACTAGAGCTCATCAGTCACCCTGGCACATTCTGCAAGGACTGGGGGGCCGGGCCAGATTGGAGTCGAAGGACTGGTAAGCTTTGGAGGATGGCTTAGAGCCACCTGGGGCTGTGGAGGCTCAGGCGCAGGGCTGACTGCAGCCTGTGTGAAACAGAGAGCAGAGGAGGAGGGTTATGGAGGCCCCAGAACAAGACAGTTTAAGGTGTATTTAAAAATGAATCTGAGAGTGATGAGAAGGACAAAGTGTACCTAGAGGGTGGAAAAAGACAACAACCGCGGCATCATCTCACGAATACAATTAGAGGGGCTTGAGGAGCATGTTGGTTGGCATGGACTCCAGACAAATCCAGAAATCATGGACTCTGGGTGAAGCCCCCCAAAAGGGTGAAGTCTGTAGCTGAAGCACTTTGGCTAGAGTAAGATGTAGAATTCTTATCAAAGCTGTGAGAATACTTGGAACGCAAACCTTCCTTAATGTGCTTCAACACTCGACGTTTGAGGACTGAGAGGCATGGTGGACTACAGTCACAGGGATGCAGAGTCGGAAACGACAGAGCGACTGAACAACCACAAGACAGTTTTGTCTCTACGACTTCAGAACCTCAGGAGCTTTTTCATTTTGAGAATGCTACTTACAGTCAAGAAAAAGCACCCCTCCCTACTTTCTGGAAAGCAGTTCTGATTTTGAATCTAACAAGACCAGGAGCAGAACCAGCCAATATATGAGGCAACCGATAGCTGTCAAGGGCCTAGTAACTGACCAGGGAACCACCTAAACGACTGCAATAAATGTCAGGAGACGGCAGTAGGCGGCCGCCAGCAAGGCAAGCATTTCTCATGGAACCTGGCAAGACAAGCCTCTTTTCTATTTATAACTGAACGTAAAAAAAGCAAGATCTATTCAAAGGAAAAACACTCTATCAGAGTCCTTCAGGGTTGTTCACACAGTTGTCTACAGAAGATCAAATCAAATTCTTTTCTAGCAGACAGAATTCTAGAGATTTATTCCCTAGTTACTTTCCTAAATATTCATCAACACATTCAAACACTAAAAGCTCTTCTCCCTAAAAAGCCCTTTACAATTAAAAAGGCAGAGGAAGTTTCCAGGACACTTCTCGGCTCATTGTCTGGCTTTAAGTCATGTCTTAAGGTCTCTCCCACTCAAAACCCATGCTCGAATTTCCCAAAAGCCCACAGGAGGGAGATAGCAAGTGCTGGCCAGCCAGTCGCATCTAAGCCTTGAGACCCGCGGAGGCAGCCGTCTGCGTGGGGCTCCGCCTGGGCCCCTGCGCCGTGTCCTCACCCGGGGCAGCTGGTCCCACTGTTCTTTGTTCTTCATCTCCTCCTGCACTTCGTGGATCCGCTTCAGAGACTCCAGACTCTCATCGAGCAAGAACGTTGTGTCGTTTATCAGCATGTTTATATAGCGGACGAACTGCTTCCCAGAACTAAAAAGCAATTACACGGGACACAGTCACACATTTACTGGCAGCGAATGTGGCGGTAGGTCCCAGAGAAAAATGGCCTCCACCCAAGTGCTACCCACCTCGCCCTGCAGAGCCACCAGCCTCGACACAACTCGATGCTGGGACCCCCGCATCTCTCCTTAGATTGTGTGACTCTTTTATATCAATTGTGATAAGCTCACTCCAGTGATGTGCTGGAGCCACCTGGCATGGTTCCTCAGAGTCATTGCTAATAACATTCTAGAATTCTGTGAGCAAATTCCCTTGGCAGCTTCAACTCTGGCATCAGTGGAAGTAGTTACACCCTGGAAAACCAGCAAGTGCTGACTTCAAGCACCCCCAGCTCCAGAGAGTGGGTTACCAGCACTACCCTGGCTCATTCCCTAAATAATTTTAAGTAGACAAAACACTCTTCCAGACTAGAAAAAGAATGCTTAAGCTCACCAAGATATAAGGAAAGCACAAATACCCACATAGAAGAGATAAGAGAACTAAGGACACAATCAATCTTTTTCATTAAGAAAGACACACTTAAGAAAAACTGGAAGCTGTGATACAGTTAAAGTATGATATTAACGTTCTTTATAGAAACAGAAGCTTCCAATCTTCAGAACTGTCCTGCAAATCCTATTATGATGGACAGACTACCTGGTAAGCTGAGATGGCTTGGTCCATCTATTAGATTCTGGACCTGTCAGATTAGGAGAGAAAAGAGGAACTACTCTTCAGGATCTATTGCTGAGAAATCAGAGGGCAGCAGGGCCTTGCCTTGGGAAAACAAGTACCTGTTAACAAGGTCAGAGGCCTGGACATCAGGAGACTGGAAATTCAGAATAAACACTCCTAATCAGCACTATGCAGATCGAGCTGGCATGCCTGGTCTCCTAAGCTCACTGCAAGCTTTTGTTGGCATATACTTCTGAAAACAAAAGCAGCTCATGGAAAGACAGAACTAACCTAAAGGGTTTACTTTGTGGGAAGCTATCAAAGAAATGGCTACTCCACTGGCCATATTTCCACTGCTGAATGGTAATTCAGTTAACAAGTGACAGCTAGGCTTGATCAAGGATTGAATATGGGCTGCAAATATCAGAGTAGATGGGATAAAATTTCTTCTTAAGACTAATTCAAGAGATAAACATTTTCATCTACTTTTATTTCTAAAGCACCTCTATTTAAAAATTTTTCTTTTTAATTGGAGGATAATTGCTTTACAATGTTGTACTGGTTTCTGCCATACAGCAACATGAATCAGTCACAGGTAGACACATGTGCCCTCCCTCCTGCCTCCCACTCATCCCCCTCCCCCGAGGCTGTCACAGAGATCCCGATTTGAGCTCCCTGTGTCAAAGATGTGAGCTTGCTGCATCACACAGCAAATTCCCGCTGCCTATCTGTTCTACATGTGGCAGTGGATGTGTTTCAATGCTGCCCTCTCAACTTGTCCCACCCTCTCCTTCCCCAACTGTGTCCACAAGTCTGCTCTCTGTGTCTGTCTCCACTGCTGCACCTTTAAGCAACTTAGATGGCATTACTAATGTCCAGGTTTAAGCAGTCACTGAAACTTCAGGTTGGTAATCAGACAAACTTCATCAAGCTCTAGGCCCTCCCTACAAAGAACATCAATTCAAATGGCAGCCTTCACACTAGCTGCTTTTGAACCCAAAGTCCTCCTAACGCTTCTAACTCTAAAGCTTGATTTCAACATATTCAAAGAGTGCTAGAAGATCCCATTTCAGCCATTCTGCAAATTCATGTAATGCTGTAATCAAGAAACACCAAAAACACAACCCTTCATCTCAGAATAGATTCTAGCTCCATGTATACTATGCCCAAAGTATCTTGACAAATCTGAAATTCAGCAAAGTCTGGCAGGCAGAGATTTTGATAATCCTGCTCACATTTAGCAGGACCATCTGGAAGACTCAGAGGAGACTAACCAAACAGTCAACAAGAACCAGCTGGGAAAGCTTGTAAGTGGCTGTTCTCCCTCTGATTTGCAAGAAGGCAAGTGGTGAGATTAGGGGCCCAATACTCACTTGAACTCCTCCATAAAGGTGCCATGGTGAGCTATGTTTTGCCAAAGGCTTTTAAAAATGGTGCTAATATGATAGCGAATGGTGAACTTGTCGTAGAACTCACTGGTGGCGCCGGTGTGCTCAACGTCTGAAGAAGAAAGACAAGGGACTGAAGGATATGGACTTTCTTACCTTTCTAAAAGCAGTTATTGCTGCTATAATATTAATAAGTAATATGAATCTGCAAAATCAGAGATGTGATACAATTTTGTTTCTATCTCATACATAAGGCAGAAGAGAAATTACAAGTGGTTTTGAAAACAGACCTTCACAGTGAAGGAGGGCAATGACACAGTAACAAAATGAACCGGTCTGGGAAAATCGATGGGCATCACTGGGCTAGCATCACCAATGACCAGAGCTGAATTACCATACCTCTCCCAACTGTTACTAGTTTATAGAAACTCCACAACACTTCCCTGAGCAGGGAAAAAAAACTGGGTTAAATTTTATTTAGGGTAACATATCTATGGAATGTGACTATCACTTTAACTATTTTTGTATAACTGCCATTTTAAAACGTATCAAACTAGAGAAAAGCACAGTAAATCTCTATGTACTCATCATTCATTTACCAGTTATCATGATCCACGTAGCTTTTCAAATGGAACAAAGATCAAACTTCTTATAAAAAGACAAATAGCGTAAGCATGAGAAATTCCTCAACTCATGACAAATTTTAAAAAGAAGGAAAACTTTCAGGTAAAGACAACGGACTTAAGGAAAGATGCAAGACACTACAAACCCAGGTGGGAATAAAAACACAACATGTTCAAAGTCTGATCTCCAAGGATATCCATTAAAGTACTATTTATACGGAAGAAAATATAAATAATCCAATGCCCAAGAGAGAACGCAAAAAGGTATTTGTGATATAAATCTGTCTGTCAATGCAGCAGACACGAGTTTAATTCCTGGGTTGGGAAGATCCCCTGGGGAAGGGAATGGCAACCCATTTCAGATTTCTTGCCTGGAAAATTCCATCACCACAGTCCATGGGATCAAAAAGAGTCAGACACGACTGAACACACACACATGCACACACAAATAAAACCAAAGGCTACCAAAGAAAATATACAGTTTGAGTCCAATCATATTAACAAATACACACACTCGCACATGCGAGGTACAAGCTGACTGGAAAAATACAGAGCAAAATGTTAACAGATTCTGAGTGCAGACATTATCAACGAGCTTTATTTTTTTTTTTTTTTGCTATTTTCTGTATTTCCCAATGAACAGTTAATAGGGACTTAAACAAAAAAGTTATTTATGAAGATCTAAAAGCACCTTTCTTTAAGCTGAACTAAGCATCATTTTATTAACTGTATAGGAGTGTGAACTGCAGTATGGAGGGCCGACTTAGTGGAGTCTATGGGAGAAACACACAGAGGGCTGACACAGAGCCTCGCCTATGCTCTAAACGGCCCAGAACACCTGTCCTGTATCCTGAACACAGCAGAGACTAAGTAAGGACCGTGAACTTAGGACTCATACATTCCTCCCAATATCAAAAAAAGCTCATTGCTAACGCTCCCTCAAAACTGCATCAGTCCAAGATATAATCCCCAAGTCCTAGTTCTTTTTTTCCCCAAACTTTAAACCTTTTATTTTGTATTGTTGCTGTTCAGCAGCAAAGTCGGGTCCAACTCTTTGTGACCTCAGGGACTGAAGCATGCCAGGCTTTCCTGTCCTTCACTATCTCTTGGAGTTTGCTTAAACTCATGTCTGTTGAGCCGGTGATGCCATCCAATCATCTCATCCTCTGTCACCCCCTTCTGCATTTGCCCTCAATTTTCCCCAGCTTCAGGGACTTTTCCAATGAGTTAGCTCTTTGCATCAGGTGGCCAAAGTATTGGAAAATAACCAATTAACAATACTGTGACAGTTTCACATGTATAGCAAAGGGACTCAGCCCTATATATATATGTGTCTACTCTCCCCCAAACTCCCCTCCCATCCAGGTTGCCACATAACACTGAGCACAGTTCCCTATGCTATCCAGTAGGACCTTGTTGGTTATCCATTTTAAATACAGCAGTGTGTACAAGTCCATCCCAAACTCCCAAACTATCCATTCCCCTTGTCCTTCCCCACTGGCAACCATAAGTTCTTTTTCTAAGTATGTCAGTCTGCTTCTGTTTTCTAAGTTCATTTGTTTCATTTCTTTTTATATTTCACATATAAGGAATATCATATGGTATTTCTCCTTTTTTTTTCTGTCCCAAGTCCTATTTCTAGAAGGGTTGCAGAGACCTAGATCTCTGCTTCCTGCTCACAAGTCTTCTTGATTAAATAAGCTGCCTGGGCCCTCAGGGCCTTTCCATGTGCTATTCTCACTGCCTGCCACACTGTGGCTGAGATCTCAGGGTTCCCTCTTTGGTTTTGTTTTCAACATCACTCCAAAGTCATCTCCTTGGAGACCTGACTGTGCTTCTTAAGAGTAACACCAGGTTGGCAACACTTCCCTGGCGGTCCAGCGGTTAAAACTTTACGTTTCTATCGCAGAAGCTGTGGGTTCAATCTCTGTTCGGGGGACTAAGATCCCATATGCCAAGTGGTGCAGTACCAAAAAAATAAAAAGTAGCACCAGGCCCTCCTCTCACACCCACTCTCTGTAAGTATCTTATTTATTGGTTCCACATCTGTTTTCATGCCAGAATGCCTAACTGGCAGTGACAGGGGTTTTGGTGTTCACACGGCTAGGCCCAAGCGGCAACACCGGAGTTAATGTGCAGTAGCAGCTCCATATTTAAGGGACTAGATCTGATAGATTGAGTGCCTGATGAACTATGGACGGAGGTTCATGACATTGTACAGGAGACAGGGATCAAGACCATCCCCATGGAAAAGAAATGCAAAAAAGCAAAATGGCTGTCTGAGGAGGCCTTACAAATAGCTGTGAAAAGAAGAGAAGCAAAAAGCAAAGGAGAAAAGAAAAGATACAAGCATCTGAATGCAGAGTTCCAAAGAATAGCAGGAAGAGATAAGACAGCCTTCCTCAGTGATCAATGCAAAGAATAGCAGGAAGAGATAAGAAAGCCTTCCTCACTGATCAACGTAAAGAAATATAGGAAAAGAACAGAATGGGAAAGACTAGAGATCTCTTCAAGAAAATTAGAGATACCAAGGGAAATTTCATGCAAAGATGGGCTCGATAAAGGACAGAAATGGTATGGACCTAACAGAAGCAGAAGATATTAAGAAGAGGTGGCAAGAATACACAGAACTGTACAAAAAAGATCTTCAGGACCCAGATAATCACGATGGTGTGGTCACTCACCTAGAGCCAGACATCTTGGAATGTGAAGTCAAGTGGGCCTTAGAAAGAATCACTACGGACAAAGCTAGTGGAGGTGATGGAATTCCAGTTGAGCTGTATCAAATCCTGAAAGATGATGCTGTGAAAGTGCTACACTCAATATGCCAGCAAATTTGGAAAACTCAGCAGTGGCCACAGGACTGGAAAAGGTCAGTTTTCATTCCAATCCCAAAGAAAGGCAATGCCAAAGAATGCTCAAACTACC
>SJYX01003820.1:164475-278737 GCA_006410675.1 Oreotragus oreotragus
TAAAAAGCCTCTTGATGAAAGTGAAGGAGGAGAGTGAAAAAGTTGGCTTAAAGCTCAACATTCAGAAAACGAAGATCATGGGATCTGGTCCCATCATTTCATGGGAAATAGATGGGGAAACAGTGGAAATAGTGTCAGACTTTATTTTTCTGGGCTCCAAGATCACTGCAGATGGTAACTGCAGCCATGAAATTAAGACGCTTACTCCTTGGAAGAAAAGTTATGACCAACCTAGATAGCATATTCAAAAGCAGAGACATTATTTTGCCAACAAAAGTCTGTCTAGTCAAGGCTATGGTTTTTCCTGTGGTCGTGTATGGATTTGAGAGTTGGACTGTGAAGAAGGCTGAGAGCCGAAAAATTGATGCTTTTGAACTGTGGTGCTGGAGAAGACTCTTGAGAGTCCCTTGGACTGCAAGGAGATCCAACCAGTCCAGTCCATTCTGAAGGAGATCAACTCTGGGATTTCTTTGGAGGGAATGATGCTGAAGCTGAAGTTCCAGTACTTTGGCCACTTCATGTGAAGAGTTGACTCACTGGTAAAGACTCTGATGCTGGGAGGGATTGGGGGCAGGAGGAGAAGGGGACGACAGAGGATGAGATGGCTGGATGGCATCACTGACTCGATGGACATGAGTCTGAGTGAACTCCAGGAGGTGGTGATGGACAGGTAGGCCTGGCGTGCTGTGATTCATAGGGTCGCAAAGAGTCAGACATGACTGAGCGACTGAACTGACTGAACTGAGCAGCTCCATGCATATTTGCTGAGCTGGTGAACACTGTTTTTGCTGACTCAGATCAGCTTGGAAAAGGGAATGGTCTTGAAGTTGTCTTGGTTATCAGTGTTCTTCCTGGTTCCGAGTAGCCACGTTTTGAGTGCTAATCCTTAAGTACCACCTTTGCTCTAGTACAAATAAAATACTCATTTTTTCAAAACTTGGGTTTCCCTGGTGGCTCACTGATAGAGAACCTGCCTGCAATGTAGGAGATGTGGATTTGATCCCTGGGTCGGGAAGATCCCCTGGAGTAGAAAATGGCAACTTACTCCAGTGGTCTTGCCTAGAAAATCACACAGACAGAGGGGTCTGGCGGGCTACAGTCCATGGGGGCTGCAAAGAGTTGGACACGACTGAGCACACTCACACACATTCTGAAACTCAGTTTTATTTCTGGAACAAACATCTGACCTTAAGCACTATCTAAGCTAGACCCTCTCTGGGGTATAAAAGAGGAGTGTGTTTCAGAGATCAAGCTCTAATTCATGTCTGAGGGCCGTCCGTGCTCAGGAGCCAGGACCTAAATCAGCAGGACTTAATGTGGATTTGCTGGACACATAGGGGAGTGTCTGCCATGCCCGCTGTGGGCTCCCCAGGCACCGGGCCCTGGGGAACAGGTGGAGCACCTGTGCTAATGCCCAACTGCTGAGGTCGCTGCCACTCACTGGCTGCTGACCTTCAGTGAGCTAGATGCTTCTAAGCTTTAGTTTCCTCATTTGTAAGAGGGAGATATTTATAGCACCCATCTTGAGGACTGCTGTGGGGATTAAGTGAAAGGATCAGTAAATATTCAATAAGCAGTGGTTATTATTAGCATGGGTATCATCCTATAATCTACCCGTGATTACAGAGGCGCCCCAGGGCCAGAGGGCATGCTGGTTGGTGGCCAAGGAGAAAGGACACCCATCCATCCTCCCGCTCCTGGAATCTATGGTGCTCCCCTGCCACCCCACCCCCACCCTGGGCCTCACAGCCAGGAGGCCTAGCCCTCCCTGTCCTTTATCCCAAAGCCACAGTGACAAGCCCGGGGTACTAACAGTACAGAATGCATTTAACTAAAATCTTTTTTGTCTTTTCAATACCAAAACACAAGTTTACTGTAGAATAATGAAAACATTAGATAACTTTTTAAAACAGAAAAATAAAACCACCCACAATTTAACCATTCAAAAACAAACAACTCACTGCTAACATTTTGGTGCATATCTTCCCATACTTTTATCTGTAATATATATTTGTGTACCAAAAGGTGGTCACAGCTGACAAACTGCCCCATTAATGGCACTTTCTTTTTATTACTTAACCATTTAATGTAACCAACACTATTTTTTATGGCTCACATGGAACCACTGGATGGATAAATGATAATTTACTTAACTGACCTACAACTGGCAGGAATTTCTTTTTAATACTTTCACTATTTGTTGCTGCTGTTGTTGTTTCGTCACTAAGTCCTGTCTCTTTGCGACCCCATGAACTGCAGCACACCAGGCTCTCCTGTCCTTCACTGTCTCCCAGAGTTTGCCCAGATTCAAGTCTACTGCATCGGTGATGCTATCTAACCATTTCATCCTCTGCCACCTCCCTTCTCCTTTCACCTTCAGTCTTACCCAGTAACAGGGCCTTTTCCAATGAGTCAGCTCCTCCCATCAGGTGGCCAAAGTATCGGATCTTTGGCTTCAGTGTCAGTCCTTCCACTGAGTATTCAGAGTTGATTTCCTTTAGGAAATCATTTGAGCAACCAGATTCCAATAACCCCAAGCCTTTTCCCTTGGTTCCCCCAGCCCCAGGGACAGAGAATGGCTGCTTCCAACACAGATAATCTGTTACTCCAATGTTCCTTATTATTACTATTTCTTGGCTGTGCCCCACAGCATGTGGGATCTTAGTTCCCCAACCAGAGATTAAACCTGTGCTGTCCAAAGTGGAAGCGAAGAATCTTCTCCAGTGGACTGCCAGGGAAGTCCCCACATAGGAACACTAAAGTGTCTGGTGTGGATGGCCAGTTTGCCGTCCAGAAAGGCTTTAGCAATCTACATTCTGTTTCACAGCATTGATTCTGCATACTAGTGACAGAAGGGCTGAAATAGGCTTTTGCAGATTAGTTTATTTTCCTAAAACCATTTTAACACTGGGTATTCCCATCTTAAATATAAGTTTGATAGGTGAAAAGAGGTACCTCATCTTTTTTTTTTTTTTTTTTTTAAAAAAATTTAGGATTATCTTCAATTCAGTGAAGCCTGACAGGTGCAGGGTACCATATGAGGTCCCGTTCTGTAAACAGCTGATGCACCAATTGTACCTGAATGGCCCGTGGTCCTCTCCTACCAAGGATAAGAGGTAAGAGGAGGACAGGAGCACCAAGAAAGGGCCTTTTACCCAGGAGTGCTCTCTGCTGTTGTCAAGGTGAGCATGTTAACAAAACTTCAAGGGGCTTGTGGACTTCTTTAGGTTTAAGAGGATACAGGTAGATTAGAGGAGAGAAATTTCCAAGAGATGACACAAGGTAATAGTGACAAAGTGGAAGAAGACAGACAGACTCTTGAGCCTTAGAAGCAGAAAAAATTCTGGGCACCATCTCAAAATAAGCAGGAGCAGGTCTTGATCAACTGAGAAGGGATGGCTGTCACTGAACACAGAACTTTCAATCCACTGCTGCCTCTGTGAACAGCAAGGGACTGTGCTCATGGAGGCTGGGGTTTCTTTCAAAGGCAAGGCAAGGGGGTTCATGTTTGGGAGTTCATGTACACCAGTGGCGGATTCACGTCAATGTATGCCAAAACCAATACAGTACTGTAAAGTAAAATAAAGTAAAAATAAAAATTTAAATAAATAAAAAATAATTGCTCCGGGCACCAAAAAAAAAAAAAAACAAGAGCAAGGCAAGTGTATTCTGCTAAATGAGTGCCCAAAGCGTGCTAGGTTCAATAGAAAGTAAGAAGGCAGACAGCACACTTCTTTTCCTGAGAAATATACAACTGGAGAAAAACTGTCCCATCAGTACAATCATGTGCCTTTGGTAGAGAACAGGTGAATGTGGCTCACAGGTAACTAACTGGCTTTATGAAAATACATCTGCAGTTGAAAAGCCAAACTACGAATGGAAACTCAGAATATAGTTCAACCAGAAGAGGAAGACCTCCTTGCAGAGTGTCTGATACGTGCTCAATCTTGTTCACCAGTGTCACCCAGCACCTAGGACAGTGCCTGGCAAAAAGTAGACATTCGATAAATGTATAGAATTAGTGAATGAGTGAAGACTCCCAGAGATCCTCCTTCCGTTGGTTTCAGGGAGTCGGGGGGGAAGGTCCCAAGAATAAGCATTTTTAACCAGCTCCCTGTTTCACCCACAGTTTTGAAACTGTGTTTGCAAAACTAATGTTTTAAGTTAGAAACTAAAATGAACCGGGTGGGGCTCCCCTGGTGGTGTAAGTGGTTAGGAATTCACCACCAATGCAGGGGACATGGGTTTGAAACTACTGAAGTCCATGTGTCCTAGCCCCTCCACAATAAGGGAAGCCATTGTAATGAGAAGCCTGAGCACCGCAGTAAAGAGTAGCCCCCACTTGCTGCAATTAGAGAAAGCCCTTGTGCAGCGATGCAGACCTAGCGCAGTCAAATATAAAACGAACCAGGTAATTTCAGATAAAAACATCAATTTGGTCTCAATGTAACCCCTCTACGTTTTTAGATTCCATTGAATTAAGTGACTAGTATGTGGTCAGTGAAATGTTTCCACAACTCGAGTGGAAAATAACCAACAGTTTTTGTACTGCTGGCAGTGATTAGCAGGTGATACTTCTATGTGGACACTAGGAGATTAGGTAGCAGGTTTGGAACAACTTCACCCGCTGGTTTTAGACAACCCTGCCCACCGGTACACACCAGGAACATTACCTGTATAAAACTTCATCAGGGACGGGACCAACAGCTTGGTGGAGAGGGGATGGTTCTCAATCATTTCAAAAAACTTCTGGGTCCTTGGCTGAACAGCAGGGTTGGTCATGAACATGACTTCTACCAGTTTGGCCACCAGATACGGATTTCGGATGTAGTTCTGGTTACACAACATCACGACAAGGAACATCACAATATCCTGAGTGCAGGGCTCGTAAAGCACCTGAGGAGAGTATCTGGAGAGAGGTGAGAAGGACAGGTAGTGAAGCTTCGAGAGGCTCAATGTGCATGGATGCTGCTGACTGGGCAAGGAAGGGGATGAGGTCGAGGAACCAGGTTGCTGAATTCCCTTTAACTTGTTGATTTTAAGGTGACTATTCACGTAACTGGCTAGGATTTCAAACCCACTGTGTCTGTTGGCCACAGCATGTTACATTAATTTATGTCTTGGAAAATAAACTGAAGCTACAATTAAATCATAATTTTACAAAAGATCTTCACAACCAAAAAGACTTAAAAAAATATTTTGATGGCATTTTCATTTTTTCAGATTTCAAATACTACTTATAAACTCAGCTTATTTCTTTGTAAGCTTTCTCTAATTTTACAGTTGAGAAAAATATTGGTACAAAATACAGATGTGGGTATTTCTGGCTTTGAATGTTCACTCAGATATTTATAAACTGTTTTCTCCTTCTGTTTCTCAGAAACGCATACTCAGTTATTAAAAATTCAACTCAATTTTCACAGAGTATATTATTACTAGCATTGTTAATCCTGCTTCTGTCTTGAGATATTATTGGAATTGGCTTGGTGCCACAGCTGGATTTATTTTTCCAGTCTCTGGGCAGCATTCAGTGGCATCAAATGGAGGTTTGTAATACAATGTGTACATTAAATATAAATACATATTATAAATATGTAATATGTGAATGGGACTTACTGTACAATAAAAAATAAAAATTCAGCAACATCTTCTACATAAAACTCAGGCAATGCTGCAAATACCTTGGGGACATCTGAATTTAAAGGCAGTGTTACACTGTCAAAGAGAGAAAAGTACAGGTTACAAAGTGAAACTGTGACACATCAAACTATGCGGATTAGAACACTACAATTACATTAAGTGGTTCATTCGGAAAAAGCTCTCATTCTATAAAACAACTAAATAAACAGTGCACAGGCAAAAAAACTGCGACCAGAAATGAACAGGGAACCATGAAGATGGGGATGTAAAAGGTGGACATGAATGTTTTTCCTTTTCTTGGTTTCCTGTTAAGGTTAATGCAATAAATAAAACGTGAAGGAAATAAAAGTGTCATCTTTGGGCATTTTATGCAGCTCAAACTGTTTTAAGACAATACAGTTACATATTTATTTTTCTGCTTTTATATGTTTGAATTTCATCTTTAACACTGCACATAAATGCATTCGCGTTTAGAGGCAAAATGCACCTTTTGATTCTTTGGAAGCCATCTGCTTTATATATTCTTCTTTCTCTTCCACAATTCCTTACGTGAATGATTGTAACCAATGCCATAATCTATACCTATATAGACTTCGAGGCTTCCCTGATGGCTCAGTGGTAAAGAACCCATCTGCAAATTCAGGAGACCTGGGTTCGATCCCTGGTTCGGGAAGATACCCTAGAGAAGGAAATGGCAACCCACTCTAGTATTCTTGTCTGAGAAATCCCATGGACAGAGGAGCCTGGTGCGCGACAGTCCATGGAGTCACGAAAGAGTTGGACACGACTTAAGAGACTAAACAATAATTAATACAGATTCGGAGGATTGGCAGAACTGGTTTAGAATTCCAGTTCTTACCATCGGGGACACTTTTACTTTAAATACTATTTTCCATTCCTGCACCCAGCTTCGGCCAACCTCCCCAACATTGATGATCTGGAGATTTCATAATAACCATAAAATTNAGATTCGGAGGATTGGCAGAACTGGTTTAGAATTCCAGTTCTTACCATCGGGGACACTTTTACTTTAAATACTATTTTCCATTCCTGCACCCAGCTTCGGCCAACCTCCCCAACATTGATGATCTGGAGATTTCATAATAACCATAAAATTGTAACAAACCAAACAAAAATGGCTGTATGTAACAAACCAAACAAAAATGGCTGTCCAGGTGATGATAAAGAGATCCATGATGTTCTCAGTTCATTCTTGGAATCGACTAGGGATCTGGCTGGACCCAGTGCTCGGGGGGACCCAATATCCTGTTAATCCCAACTTTTCATTTCCGATTCATAGATTTCCTTTTTTATCAAAGATTTTATAGCCAATTTTCAAAAAGCACCCTCTCAAAATTAACCTAAGAAGTGTTGACAGTCCTTCACTACTGTAACTAATTTCAGAGAAAAAACAGCTGTCAACATTACTACTTTCATAGTCTATCTAAGTACAATCTGGAAATGCATTCCTGATTACATTATCCCCCGTCTTGGTTTTGGGTGTCGGCTCTGTAGAGCAATAAAGACAACACGGCCTGGATGAATGGAGACGGGGGAGGAAGACAGAGCAACTCACTCCGGGTAGGCAGGGTCCAGGAGGCGGAGCAGCAGCTGAATGAGAAGGCCGTAGAAATTCAGACATCTTCTCAGAAAGCTCTCATCAAGCAAGCCAGCATCAGCACAGGCCTTGCATCGTACCAGTTTCTGTGGAAGCAGGTATGACCCCATTCATAGATTAGCTGGTGGCTAAGTGCCTATGTGTGGTCACAGGCAGGGCATGGGCCAGAAGATGGGAAATCTAGGCTCCAGGGAAGCGGTCCCCCACCTTTTGGGCACCAGGGACCAGTTTTGTAGAAGACAATTTTTCTACAGAGTGGGATGTGCTGGGGTGGGGATGGTTTTGGGGTGATTCGAGTGCATTACATTTATTTTGCACTTTAGGTTTATTATTACATCAGCTCCACCTAAGATTAGGCATTAGATAGTGGTGGTTGGGGACCCCTGCTCTAGGGCTTCCAGAGCATTAGCACTAACGGGCTGTAAGATGCTGTTTGTGTCCCAAGAGCTTCCTCTGCTCTAGGAAGGTGTGCCATGCGAACCACTGGGCATAGTTTAGTGCTGAAAAGGCTAAGTCATCACTGTCATATTTGAAAAACTTGACGAGAGAGACCCTTTGGAAGTCAGGGGTGGTTACTGAGAAGGAGCCTGACATATTCACATCTCAATTCCAGGTCAGTACTTATGCTCATCTTGGGCAAAATGCTTGTCCACCAGGGGTTTAACACCCATCTCAGAGGATCGTTATGAGTTTAAACATCCACATGCACACACATTACATATTAATGTCAACAGTTTACAGACTTCTTGAAACCTCTCTCTGGAGCGCTTAAGGGGTCTATGGACCCCAGAAAAGAGTCCCTGGTTTATTCTGCTTCTCAAAGAGGTTTTTACTCCATTAGTAAATAAAAGTGAAATTTTTAACTTGTACCAGAAATCTAAGTCAGGTAAAATTTCTACATATCATCCTACTAATCAACAGAAAACACGTACAGCTAACATTCAGCTTTGTAATCTGAACATAAACACAGAAAAATGAGTACATTTGCTGTCTGTGCTTCCCTTGTACAACTTCAGCTATTGTTTGTTTTTAGCTATGTTTATAAGCTTCCCTATATGTTTATAAGGGCTTCCCTCACAGCTCAGTCAGTGAATCACCTGCCTGCAATGCAGGAGACCTGGGTTCAATTCCTGGGTCAGGAAGATCCCCTGGAGAAGGAAATGGCAACCCACTCCAGTATTCTTGCCTGGAGAATCCCATGGACAGAGGAGCCTGGTGGGCTACAGTCCATGGGGTCGCAAGAGTCAGACACGACTGAGCGACTAAACCACCACCACCATGTTTATAAGCAGAAATCCTCCCGTCTACAGTTAGGTTCTATACAACGGCTCATTTTCAATTCAACGAAGAATGAGGGGCAAAGGAAAGACAGCTCTCCACTACCACAAATCCACTTTGTCAAACACGAAGATGCGTGGCTGGACAAACTGGAGTATGTGTGTATCTGGGTGTGGAGTCAGGGTTAGTAGAGGGGGAACATCTTGCATGAGGTAAGGAAAGGGAGATGATGTTCAAGGATGATAAAATCCATTAAGAATTCATATCATTACTGGCTCACGGCATATGCACTTTCAGTCCTGATATTTAAATATACAAAGAAACAATCAACAAGCATTTAAATGTACCATTTTTATCTTGAGGGAAAAGAATAATGAGGGAAAAATGAGGACATTAAACTGTTCATTCAAGGCGCATATTCTGGTGGGAAAATTCCTATTGTGAGGCTGATCCATAAATTACCCCAGTTAACTATACAGACCTTAAGCTGAGTTTTGCAGCGTTTCAGCATCTCACGGTGTCTGGTTGCCAGTGGGGAGTCTTTCCATTGGCTTTCATTATTTTTCAGATCTTCCACAGTTCTGAAATTAAAGACTAACAGTTAAATGAAAGAAGATACACAGATCCATCATCCATCGTATCTATTTATCTTCACAATTTCACTGACTCTCAGATACATATCCCCTCTAGCCGCCACCACTACATAAGCATCACCAAAACCGATGGGAAGTTATAGTTATGTTGGCAGCATTCATCTTTTTTATTGTTTCCCAATGTAATATCTTAAAGTGGACGGCATTTTAGATTTGGTGAAATACAGTAATTATTACTTTTGGAAGGAAATATTGTTTTTTGTTTTTCTGGGAGGGAGAAAATGAAGTCTCCGGAAAATTCATGATTATGATGCCTACTTGATTTACCCAAAGCAAAAGACAACTCAACTAGGCATTTTTCCCTCTGCCTGGAATGTTCTTCTAAGCTTATCTCTGTGACTTCTTCACTCTTTTCAGGTGTCTCCTCAAATATCACCCGTCATTGAGAAAAGCCTTCCCTGATCATGGAAGGCTGGCTCACTTAACACATTTCAATCCATTCTATCAAAACATTATGTAGAAAACTACACAATGATACACATATATTTTTGTATCATTGATACATATATATGTTTTTAATGCTTGGCTGCTCTGGGCCTTCGTTGCTGCATGCGGCTTTACTCTAGTTGTGGCGAGCAGGGGCTACTTCTCATTTCGGTGACTTCTCTTGCTGGGGAGCACAGGCTCTAGAGCACATGGGCTTCAGCAGTTGTGGCAAACCGGCTTAGTTCCTCTACGGCACATGGAATCTTCCTCTGGCCCCTGCAGTGGCAGGTGGATTCTCATCCACCGTACCACCAGGGAAGTCCAGTGGTATGTTTTTCAAAAGTATACTTATTTCCCAGACTCCCTTGTGGCCAGCACTTCTGCACATGACCTAGCTCCTACCAAGAGGTGAGCCCTCACTGGAGGCAGAAGTACATACAGTGGAGTGACAGCCACATGGGTGTTCTGGAAGCACAGTGTAGAAGGGTTTGGCTGAAATGCTGGCAGAGTCTAAACTTTGAAGCAGCTTCCTGGCAGGTCCGGTTCAAAGGAGAGCTCTGGGAGTCCTCTTTTCCAGGCCTTCTTCAATACACCAGATAACAGCCTTTAATAACCTCAGATAAAGTGGATTCCTTGGTCTACAGCTGGAACATGACACGGTAGACAGAGTAATGTGCTAGTGTCCCTCCCCCCGAGCTTCCCAACCACCGCGACCAAGATGTCACAGCTTAATTCCAAGGACCTGTGAATATGTTGCCTTTCATGGCAGAAGGAACCTTGCAAATATGATTAAGGGTTTGGACCTCGAGATGAGGAGCTTATCTTGGATTGTCTGGGCAGGTCCCATGTCGACACAGGGTCTGAGTAAAGAGTCGGAGAGGGAGTTAGAGAAGAGAAGGAGAGGTGACCAGTGAAGTAGAGGCTGGAGAGTGAGCAGGCTGAAGATGTTACTGTGGCCTGTGAAAATGGAGGAAGGGGCTGTGGGCCAAGGGGTCTCCAGCAGCTAGACAAGGCCAAAAAAAAAAAAAAAAAAAAGAGAGAGATTCTCCCCTAAAGCCTCAGAAGGAATGCAGCCTCAGTTTTAGGTCTTCTGATCTCCAAAACCCTAAGAAAGAGGGTTCTTTGTTATTTTAACACACGAAGGTCGTGGTAATCTGCCAGAGCAACAAAAAGAAGCTAACATAATAACCTGTATGATTATTGGCAGGAAGAGGTTACAGGTAACAGACCCTCAAGGAGAACAGGCTCTGGGATTATTAGTTCTTCAACTGGGCTGCTTTCAAAGTGGTGAAGATTCAGTGAGCATTTGAGGGCGTAATACTGGAAGCCCAAGAGTCTTGGTGGAGAAACAGCTGCATGAACAATCACTACTGATTTCTGGGAATGAAGAGATGGAGTGGCTATGTGCGAAGACACCGGAGCTTATCTTGGATTGTCACACGAGGAGACTACAGCTTCCAGGTTTTAAGATCTCACCTCAAGGAAAAGCCAGTGAGTCAGGGCGTTTCCAGGATAACCATAAAGAAGCAGAGTCTGGTCCACACAGAGCACCAAATTAGAACACAAAATGCATCCATAACCTCACTGGATCTCTTATCTGAACGTCAGAGGGAAGGCCGGGATTCCAAGAATTCAAACGGAGGGGTTCTGGAGACTCCAAGCACCCATCCCCACCTAAGTCCCCTGAGCCGTATTTGAGAGCAGCGGCAGCTCCTGTGGTGACTGTAGCTGAGGTGGTCACACTGCAGGATGATGCCAGTTTCCCTAAGGTCCCAACCCACCTTACTTCACTGCTTCCACCACAGCTGGAATGAGATCACCGTCCTTAAGGGCCAATTACAGTTATGTTAGAAGAAAAAAAAACAGACTTGCTAATATGTTATATTAGCTTCCTGTTGCTGCTCTAACAAATTATCACAAACTTACTGGCTTGAGACAACACAAGTATAGCCCTAGGATTCCAGAGGCCAGAAATCTCCAGCGGGTCAGCAGACATACATTACTTCCCGGGGCCCCAGGGGAGAGTGTTTCCTTGCTCTTTCCAGCCTCCAGAGGGGGCCCGCATTCTTTGGCTTGTGGACGCACACCGCTCTGATGTCTGCTTCTGTCATCACACCTTCTTTCTCACTCTGCCCTCCCTGCCTCCCTCTTAAAAGGACCCTTGTGATATAATGGGTCCACCCAGATAATCCAGGAAAATCTCCCTATCTCTTTGACAGGGAGATGGAGCTTACATTCAATCCCATCTGAAAAGTCCCCTTGACCATGCAAGGTGACACACTCTCAGGTTCTGGGGGACAGGGTGTAAACACTTTTGTGTGCTCAGTCACTCAGTCATGTCTGATTCTTTGTGACCCTGTGGACTACAGCCCAACAGGCTCCTCTGTCCATGGGATTTTCCAGACAAGACTACCAGAGTAGGTTTACGATTCCTGCTGCAGAGGATCTTTATGACCCAGGGATCAAATCTCTGTCTTTTCATCTCGTGCACTGGCAGGCAAATTCTTTGCCACTAGCGCCACCTGGGAAGCCCAGTGAAAATCTTTGGGACACTATTATTCTACTTAATACATATGCAGAAACAGAAATTCAGCAGTAAGTGGTGAATAGATTCTGAAGATCCTTGATCAGCAACAGAGCATCATGCCAACAAACTCCTATGTGGGGATAAATTCATCGACATGAATACAACTCCCAGAGGCTCTGGATTCAGTCTTATTTTGGGTAACCAGGACGGGCTCTGTGTGCCCAGCTGGTTGTCTAAAACCTAGAATTCACAGTGACCTCTGCTAAATGAAGTTGTCAAGAATTCCTTGAGATAATTCAGAGGAAGGAGTTAAAAATATAAGAAGATGGGAATATCAATGTAGATTTACTATATATATGACTAGCTCAGAAAACTACCCTCTCAAAACACACACATGCCCTAACCATGTCCTGGAAGACACTTCTTGTATCACAGCACTGAAGAATACACAGGTAAGGGAAACACCAACATCTCTGAAAGGCACTCACTCCCCCTGTAAGCTGGGAGTGCATGTGGCAGATGGTGTCACTGAAAATGTATCCTCCAGAGTTGGTGAGAATGGTGGGACCACAGGATACCATCCATTCCAGGATGAAGAAACAGACATAACACAGTTTGAAATTTTTATAAGTCTCTCAATAACTGATATTATAAGCTGATAACAGCAGCAGACATAAGGAAAATTTGAACAAAATATAAACAAATGACTCAATTGATATATGTAAAACACCACAACAAATGACACAGAAAGTGAGTTTTCTTCTTTTTACTTTTATTATCTTGACTATGGAATCTTAGTTCGCTGACCAGACCAGGGATTGAACCTGGGCCCTTGGCATTGAGAGTGAGCCATCCTGACCACTGAACTGCCAGGGAATTCCTACAAGTCCTTTTCTTCTATGGAACTCTCACTAATTTAAATGCTGGCTACAAAGTAGATATCAATAAAGTATAAAGTACACAGCAGAAATCAGCTAGAAATCAATAACAAGAGATAAAGGAACAAATATTCCAGGAATCTGAAACTTAAAGCTATCTTTATATAATCCACAGGTCAAGATACTATGAACAACTTAATGCCTAAGCGCTTTGAAACTTTTAGATACCATGGGAAAACTGACACAAGATGACATGAAAATCTATAGTCTATATCTATTAACAATAAAATACCTAACTTAGAAGACTTCCCACAAAGAAAGCTCTAAGCCCAGATAGCTTCATCAATGCTTCCAAACTTTAAAGAAAAACACAATTCTTACACAATAAACACCTCAAAAAATACAAAAAGAGGGAATATTTCAGAATTCATTCTACATGGCAGGCATAAGGCTGATAAAAAAAAAAAAGATGACATGAAAATCTATAGTCTATATCTATTAACAATAAAATACCTAACTTAGAAGACTTCCCACAAAGAAAGCTCTAAGCCCAGATAGCTTCATCAATGCTTCCAAACTTTAAAGAAAAAAACAATTCTTACACCTCAAAAAATACAAAAAGAGGGAATATTTCAGAATTCATTCTACATGGCAGGCATAAGGCTGATAAAAAAAAAATTGAGAAGGACTCACTTTTGGGCTTCCCTGGTGGCTCAGATGGTAAAGAGTCTGCCTGTGGTGCGAGAGACCCAGGTTCGATCCCTGGGTTGGGCAGATCCCCTGGAGAAGGAAATGGCAACCCACTCCAGTATTCCTGCCTAGAGAATTCCAAGGACAGAGGAACCTGGTGGGCTACAGTCCATGGGGTTGCAAAGAGTTGGACATGACTGAGAGACTTCACTTAATTCTTAGTAAGAAATAAAGTCATAGGTCAATCTTCTTTTTGAATATAGGCTCAAAACCCCTGAACAGAATATGAGCAACTGAATATCCAATGAAATATAAAAGCAATAACACAGAGTTGAGTTTTTTCCCCAGAATGTAAGATTGGTTTGATATCAGAAAGCAAACTGATATAATTCAACCACATGAATAAAATAAAGGGGGGAAAAAAATCTGACCTCCTCACAGAGATGGAAAATGCATTTAATAAAAATCAATTCCAGTTAAGAACAAAAAACTTTTAGAAAATCACAAAATAAAAGGGAGTTTCTTTAATATGGTAACAGAAGATGTCCAAAAAACTCCCCCCATTAACTTGAATAAACAATTTCAAGAAAGCTATCAATATTTCTACTCAGGGCTGTAGTAGAAACTGTAGCCAGGGCAGCGAGGCAGGAAAAAGAAAAGGAAGGACTTCCCTGGTGGTATAGTGGATAAGAATCCACCTGTCAATGCAGGGGACATGGTTTGATCCCTGGTCCAGGAAGCCTGGAAGATTCCACATGCCTCGGAGCAACTGAGCCCATGAGCCGCAATTACTGAGCCTGTGCTCTAGCGTCCAGGAGCTGCACTTACTGAGCCCATGAGCCGCAGCCACTGAAGCCCGTGAGCCTAGAACCCATGCTCCACAACAAGGCAGCCACTGCAACGAGAAGCCCGTACGCGACAACGGAGTTGACTCTACCAACTGCAACCACAGAAAGCCCACGTGCAGCATAACATCAACAGTCATCATTTGCCGACAGCATGATTATGTGCCGGGAAAAAACACTTTAGAAAGCTACCAGTAATGATTAGACTTGGTAAGTGATTAATTCTACTTTAATTCAAGGCAGATACAGATACTACTACAGCACTCCTGGACTAAACAAATGGTGGAAGTGGCTGCTCCATTATTATTACAGATGATCTGTTCAAAAAAATGTCTGCCTCCTGTTCCTGTGGCTTTGGTTTGATCGCAGGTGTTGATCCATGGAGAGAAATGCTCAGATTAAGAAAAATAACAATGGTGTTAATGAAAGGGAAATTGAGGCTACTATCTGGCCATTTTGGACTTCTTATGCCACAGGACAACATGCAACAAAAAAGTGAATTACAATGTTGCTATGAGTAAATGATCTTGTTTATTAAGGGAAACCAGAATTACTGTTTCACGGTCCTGGGAAAGAAGGGTATGTCTAGGACCGAAGAGATCCTTAAAAGTGTCTTCTGATTATAAGGTGCCCAGTAGAGAAAGTTCACAGAAGTCTCAACCACATTCCAAGGGTTGGGAACTCTAAGAAATCTAAGTCTGGGTCACTTAACTTGTAAAGAACTCTGGCCAACCAAGGACCATGAATGTGGTAGGAGAGGCAGATGGTATACTGTAACATACACGTCCCTCACATTCAAGTCTACTGGTCACAAGGGAATTGCGTGCTTGTGAGAATGAGTGGTGACTCAGGCAGCCTCAGGACATGGCATCACACACATACCTATTGAGCTCCCGGATGGCCCGCAGTCTGCGGATGTAGCGACGGCAGCTGGGCAGAATTGAGAGGTGATGGGCGTGCAGGGTGAGAAAGAAGCATTCCGTAGGGAATTTCGGCTCAGAAAATGGAGGCTGATCTCCATCTAGAAAAAAGCACAAAATCCCAGCAATAATATCTGTCACATGACTGTATCAGCAAAGAGTGCAATTAAGAAGACAAAATTACCCTTGAATTTTCAAAAAGTTTCAGGACACTTTTAAAAACTAGACAGTATTATTTTAAGAAAAACAGGTTTCCTGTGAGCTGCATTTAATGGTCCTGTACTCTGCTCCATCTGATTAAATGTTTACACAGATGGACACTAATGATCTTTTGTGATCTGTCTTCCTGGTGTTTTTTATATAAACATTTCTATTATTCAAACATCACTGTTACGGGAGGGAGGTTCAAGAGGGAGGGGTCATACGTATACCTATGGCTGACTCTTGTTGATGTTTGACAGAAAACAACAAAATTCTGTAAAGAATTATCCTTCAATTAAAAAATATATAAAATTAAAAAAACACATCATTGTTAAACCTCAAAATGGTACTAAATTATGTAAATAAGCCAGTGTTGGACTTATTTAGGCAGATTTTTTTCCTCTACTCAGGAATCACTTTCAAACCCAGTATCTGGCAGCACAGAATATGTTACTCATTTCTCTCACATTTCTACTTTTCTGTTTTCTAAATTTCTGTTTCCCTAAAGAATGAGCATGCTCCCTTTACTACTGACAGGTATGAAAAACTGCAGCGAAACTAAATACCTGGAAGGAAGAGCTCAGATCAGGGAGTGTGCTACAGTAAGGAGAGCCCAAAGCTCAGCTCAGAACACTTGAGCAGCAGCTGCAATTTGCTGACTGACAGCCTAGGAGAGCTGGGCACCTTCTGGAACCTCAGTCTCCTTGTATGTAACTTGTATGGAATAGCAGAGTTGCTATTCAGATATTAAAGTTCTCTTCCTGATAATCCCGTAACAGCAGTTTTAGGGGGATAGGAGTCAATGAAAACTGACCCTAAGAATGGAGAACAGGAGCAAGGACAAGAGGGAGTTAGCGGTTGTGGGGAGCTGGCAGGTGACAGACAGGGACGCTCTAGCTGGTGTCAGATTCAAACTGTGGAATGCTGCTGAGTCCAAATGGATCCTTCTCATTTAGGATGTGTAATCTACGTTGTTTTTTTTTTTTTAATTAAAAGAAAACAGAAGGGTGATGTTTTTATGACCTAACAGTGAACACATCACTCACAAAGTTCAGCCAGCCAGTCATTCACGTCTTCCATCGTTGCATTCACTCTGGTCTCGTCGTTGGGAAGCGTGATCCGACACCTTGGGTGGAAAATGTACGTGGGGTCGACTGTCTCTAACTTGATCTTTGTACTAAGTTGCTGCAGTACCCAAAGGAAATTCAGCATGAATCCGTCCGTTGACACCAACCTATCGTCTGTCTGTGAAACAGAAAGTACCGAAAAGTCACGACGGGAACAGGAATTCTGGCACAATTTTATAAGAAAGAAGAGCAGATTTTCATCCTGAAGTCAGTGAGGGGACACCCACGTTGTCACAGAGCTCTGCTGATAGGTGCGATTTGTTGAGAGTTAAGAATCCCACGGACAGAGGAGCCTGGCAGGCTAGAGTCTATGAGGTCGCAAGAGTCGGACATGACTGAGCGACTAACCACACAGCACAGCTTATGTGAAGGGGTGNCAGAATATGTTACTCATTTCTCTCACATTTCTACTTTTCTGTTTTCTAAATTTCTGTTTCCCTAAAGAATGAGCATGCTCCCTTTACTACTGACAGGTATGAAAAACTGCAGCGAAACTAAATACCTGGAAGGAAGAGCTCAGATCAGGGAGTGTGCTACAGTAAGGAGAGCCCAAAGCTCAGCTCAGAACACTTGAGCAGCAGCTGCAATTTGCTGACTGACAGCCTAGGAGAGCTGGGCACCTTCTGGAACCTCAGTCTCCTTGTATGTAACTTGTATGGAATAGCAGAGTTGCTATTCAGATATTAAAGTTCTCTTCCTGATAATCCCGTAACAGCAGTTTTAGGGGGATAGGAGTCAATGAAAACTGACCCTAAGAATGGAGAACAGGAGCAAGGACAAGAGGGAGTTAGCGGTTGTGGGGAGCTGGCAGGTGACAGACAGGGACGCTCTAGCTGGTGTCAGATTCAAACTGTGGAATGCTGCTGAGTCCAAATGGATCCTTCTCATATAGGATGTGTAATCTACGTTTTTTTGTTTTTTTTTTTAATTAAAAGAAAACAGAAGGGTGATGTTTTTATGACCTAACAGTGAACACATCACTCACAAAGTTCAGCCAGCCAGTCATTCACGTCTTCCATCGTTGCATTCACTCTGGTCTCGTCGTTGGGAAGCGTGATCCGACACCTTGGGTGGAAAATGTACGTGGGGTCGACTGTCTCTAACTTGATCTTTGTACTAAGTTGCTGCAGTACCCAAAGGAAATTCAGCATGAATCCGTCCGTTGACACCAACCTATCGTCTGTCTGTGAAACAGAAAGTACCGAAAAGTCACGATGGGAACAGGAATTCTGGCACAATTTTATAAGAAAGAAGAGCAGATTTTCATCCTGAAGTCAGTGAGGGGACACCCACGTTGTCACAGAGCTCTGCTGATAGGTGCGATTTGTTGAGAGTTAAGAATCCCACGGACAGAGGAGCCTGGCAGGCTAGAGTCTATGAGGTCGCAAGAGTCGGACATGACTGAGCGACTAACCACACAGCACAGCTTATGTGAAGGGGTGTCCTCCACTGAATCACCACAACAGCCCTCAGAACCGAGTGATATTATTATTCACATTTTAGAGGAAGAAACTAAGGGTCAGAGAATTTACATGATTTACCCAAGATCCTCAAAATCAGTAAAGAGAAACACAATAAATGTTGTTTCCTTTCTCTTCTTTATTCTTCTCAAAAGCATCAGAACTAGTTTTACTGTGACCACCAGACGAACAGCTTCTCAGGCTGACAGTGTTAGTGCAATCCTGCTTCATGAATATAACACTTCTAAATAATGATAGTTAACATCCGTGGAGTGTTCACGATACACTGGGTGCAATTCTAACAGCTTCATATACACTAAGTCCATGAGTCAGTCCTGTTACTATCCCCACTTGGCAATGAGGAAATAGGGGCACGGAGGACCACTGTCCCACTACTGGCCGATGATGGAGCCCCAGATGGAAATCAAGGTGGTCTAATGGCAGGTCCACACTCCTCTCTCTGTTTTTCCTTCTGAGTAGAAACACCAGGTTGCTCATGAATAAGCCAGCAAGGATGTCCTTTTAACTTCTCCACTCTGGTGAAGTGGTCTCAGTCACCAGTCCCTCATCAGGAACTGTGTCCTTACACTGGGTCTCCTGGGACAGGCTCCTGTACCCTGTCCTACGTCAGCCCACCCTCCAGGCAGCAGCCTTGATGGCTTCCTTCCTGAAGATCCTCCTTGGCACGGTGGCCCACCCCTCCAGCCCATGACTCCTCGGCTTCTTTCCTATTCACTATCCTTCGGTCACAAAAGCCTGAAAGTGGAGCTCATTCTAAAGCTGATTCATTCCCACCTTCATGCATCACCCAAATCTCGAACGCTCTTTTCTCAGCCTTGCGAATGGCTGGCTCTTTCTTTCTATTTTTAAAACTTAATCTGCATGCAGGATTTAAAAAAAATTAATTTCATATTTTGGCCACTACTTCCAGCATATGGGCTCTCAGTTCCCCAACCAGGGATAGGGTTCGAATCTGCGCCCCCTGTAATGCAAGCATGGAGTCTTAACCACTAAGATGTCAGGGAAGAAGTCCTCGATGGCTCTTCCGTCTCAGCCAAGTATTTAATCAAATGTTTCCTCCTTGGACACTTCCATGCCTTCCTTCTGGTGCCCCGACAGCTACTTTCAAGTCCTCTACCTTCCTTTATTGGCTTAATAGATTCCATGACAGTCTGAAATGATGTTTATATGTCTATTCATTGACCCTATAGAACATAATCTCCACGAAGGTAGGAAGCTTGTCTCTCTGTATCTCCACCCACAAGGCTGGGCGGGAACTGAATGAGTTAGATGAAGCAATTTAACAAATAAATAAAAGCAGTCTTAAGGAATCTTACCTGCATCTGTGCTTTCTTCATATTGGCATTGACGACAGCTGCCATGTAACTAAGAGCGGCCTCACGGGTTTCACCATTTAACAATATACTATGAAGGATCTTGAAAAGCTCTTGCTGAAATTCATTTTATAAGGAAAGGAGAAAAAATGAAAACTTTGTTTAAAAAACGATTCCTTTCTGACTTCTAGGAAAGCTAAACTCCTTCCCACTTTCTCCTTGCCCATGTACACTCATTGTAAAGAACTTGACTACAAGAACGTGAGAGAAGTCCACATTCTACTGTATCCAGAGGATCAGCATGAAAGCAGAATGTGGAGTGGAGGAGGGAAGCAGTTGCAGTTTTAATAAAATAGTCTCTGCTATTTCCTTTCTAGGATAGGAACAAATTACCTGAGTTACACTGCAATTACCCTCTAACTGTGCTGCTTTTAACTTCCGGAACTGAAAACATATTCATCTTTTGGATTCATTTTCTGAACACCTACCCTTCCCAGCTCCAAGTAATGCTGCAACGACTGGCTCACCACTCGAGTGTTTTCCAGGGTAATGGCGGGCCCTGAGAAATATTTTTCCACCACTTTCGCCTGCAAAGAGAAAGCAGAAATTCAATCCACGAATGATGTACATTTAGGAAGGAACCTGAACATAAGAGCAGCAAGGTGCAAAAGGCTGCTGTACTTACATCATCTTCTGCAAAGACGGAGAAGCTGAAGAAAGCCCCCAAGTACGAGAGTCTCTGCAGCTCCCGCCCAGAGCCAGGGCTTAAAGACTTAGGCAACCACAACGGCAAAGAAGCGACCTGGGAGGAAAACAGAAGAGGCCACTAAATCAGCAAGGGAGGTAAACTAGAGACAAACGGAGTTGCAAGCAGCTAGCCTGTTCAGTGGTTCTTAGCCACCGGCAAAATGGCTGTGACCTCCAAAAACACAAGGGTCACAGATATGTTAGGATCCCAATCCATTTTTTTCTCATTTCAGATGCAGGAAAACCTTCTACATCTTTACAAGATACCATTTCTTTTGTTTGTTTTGACCCCACGGGATGTGGGATCCTAGTTCCCTAACCAGGGGTTGAACCTGCATCCCTGCATTGACAGGAGGATTCTTAACCACTGGACCCCAAGAGAAGTCCCTACAAGATATCCTTCTCATTTCTGTGTTTCAAGATATACTTTGATATCATTCAAATGAGCCATTGTTCAAAGGACTCAAGGAAATGTTTCTAATGGGATGTGTTATTCTAGCTACACAAAAAAATCACAAAAGAAACTAAATAATGTCAGCCCAGGAAATAATGCACGTGACAACAATTTAACAGTTGAGTCACCCACATGGATGACTCATATCCACATCTCACATCCCTCAAGAGAGATTTTTCAGATACCATTACTTAAGGAATCTCTTCTATGCTATGTGTTCACTGAAAATATGCAAGCCCATCAGGGTGGCGCTTACCAAATTGCACACAGGGTGTGACTTTCCAAACTTGGTTTCACAGAGCTCACCTAAAGCCTAGAGACAAGATCAGAAAAGGTCATTTAAGTGTATTTCATCCTAAACTGACTGCCGTATGTATTAAGACATAGCTTTAATGCTACTATAAATATGTATGAATTCCCAACAAAGTACTATACCTTCAGTGCTTTTCTGATGCATAAATACATGCATGTTGTTAAAAAAAAAAAAACCAGATAAATGAAGTTAAAAAATGAAATTAAAAATCACTCATGAACTTTACCCTTAGAGATAACCTCTATTATTTTGGCTACCAGCTTTATAGACATATTTTTAACATATATACATAGAGATAAATGAGTATATTCTTAAATGGTTTTTTTATTTAACATCTTTCTATATCAAAAAGTATGTGTCATAACACTAGATGGCTAGTCCTGCCAGTATTAAACAGGGTTATAAACAATTAAAATTTAATAAGTTACCAGATCCACAATATAGTTGAAAGTATTCTTTGATTTCAAGATCCCTGGTTTTTTGAGAACCTCAACATTTTCCTTTGGGAACCCGATCATTCTCATGTTAGAGGATCAGGAAAAATAATTTTTAGGCACATAAACGCAGCTTACTATGCCACAGTCATACTAAAACCATTTTAACTGTGCATCTTAATTCCCTCTGTGATTTGGACGTTTTCATGAAAGCTGTTAAACCAACCACTGCAAGCTTCTGAGTCAATGCATGCAGGCATGGACACATCTCTGAGAAAGAAATGTTCGCCTTGCCCAGAGCCAGATTCCCAACTTTAGCTGCACTGTTAGCATCACCCAGGAAACCTCTGAAAGGCCAATGCCAGGCCATACCCTCACTACACCTCCAAAGAATTAAATCACAATGCTTGAGCATCAGGTAAAGGTATTTTTAAAAAGATACCCAGGTGATTCCAAGGTACAGCAACACTGGGATCCACTGACCTAGAGGATAATGACCGTGATTCTTTCTGATCCTAGCGCCAAGGGTCTTCCTCTTCCTGCCTCAGATTACTGCTCTTTCTCTCCTGCTGCACAAGCACCAATAATGGCACAAAATAAAACTATTGTCTGTCATAATGGAGGCTTTTGTCTTCCAACCCAGAAGAACATTTTGTTGATATCTGACACTAAAAGCTCCTTACTGAAACATTAAGCTAATTCAAACCACAACAGAAAAGCCAACAATTCCAGGAGGGAATATTTATATAACACAGTGATAATTCATGTGAACTGAAAGATTTCATCACTAAACTCAAATCTTCAGATTATTCTACTTCCTTTTATGTGCCACAGACAGAACAATGTATGAAGATTCATAGAATTTCGTGGGGAACCTGAGTAACATGTGCAGTGGGAAGAACGCTGACATAAATTCATTCAAAATTATTTTTCAGACCACGACTTCCTGCCTCACTTTCTTTCTCCAGCGTTGTGTTTAATGTTTAGCCTCTTAGCTCAGTTTTGATTTTCTGAAATAGATAAATACATTTTTGTGTTCACATTGACCTTGGTGTAATATCTGATTGTGTTGCTGGGGTCTTGATTTTTGTAGTAGATTACGATTACTTTTGAAATGTGGTGCTAGAGAAGACTCTCTTGAGAGTCCCCTGGACTGCAAGGAGATCAAAACAGTCAATCTTAAAGGAAATCAGTCCTGAACATTCATTGGAAGGACTGATGCTGAAGCTGAAACTCCAATACTTTGCCCACCTGATGTGAAGAGCTGACTCACTGGAAAAGACCCTGATGCTGGGAAAGACTGAAGGCAGGAGAAGGGGACAATAGAGGGTAAGATGGTTGGATGGCATCACTGACTCGATGGACATGAGTTTGAGCAAGCTCCGGGAGTTGATGATGGACAGGGAAGCCTGGCGTTCTGCAGTCCATGAGGTCGCAGAGTCGGACACGACTGAGTGACTGAACTGAGCACTGTGTGGAAAGGTGCCTTGTCTCATGGGCTCCTGTGTCCCCTGGATGGCACAGTGGGGGCCCTCAGGAAGCAAAGGATTAATGGCAAGATGGAATCAAGTCAGTAGAATGAGTAAAAGGAACAGAAGCAGTGAAACACATTAATTTAAACATGGTCTTAATTTACACAAAGTTGTATTTATTCCCAGAGTTAACTGATTTAATGTTTTGATATTTTTCCTTCATACTTTTAGAACGAAAATTATTCAGTAAGGCTTCAAAGTACTTTTCTCACAAAATTTTAAAGAAGCGAATTCAGAGAAGAAAAAAGCCTCTTATTTTCTTTCTGGTGGTAATGTTTTCGTGACAGTGGAGACCCTTGGTGAGAATCCAGCCGAAAGTTCTGTCCACAATTTACGCTTGCTCTAAGTGTCTGCAGGAGCTGAGAAGATCTGGGTTTTTCAAGTAAAGTCTGAAAGGAAGTGCACAGCCTCAGAAAATAGGGAAGATGAACAAGAGAAATCACTCAGTGATTTTCTGTACAAAGTCACTACATAAAGATAAAACTGTATTTCTTTTCTTAGTTAAACTTTTTTAGTTGCATTTGTCTTAGTTCCTTTTTTTTTTTTTTCCTAATTAACAAAATTTCATCCCAAATACATTATGCTCATTGCTAGGACAATCAGAAGGTTATCACCAATGATTACTGTCTTCATAAGCTACAGAGTAAGGTGAAGCACATTCAAATGCCTCCATCACTGACTCCTGTCTAGGACTCCAATGGTGCAATAGGTACCATGCTGCTAACTGTCTTTACAGATGCATCTCACTGCCCAACAAACACTATGCATGGCCAATACAATGCTTTCACATTTTACATTTGAAAACAAGGCTGATTGAGGACCTGGAAGAGAAGTGGACGTTAAAATCATCTGGAAGAAAAACATCAACTGAATGGGTTACAGGAAAAAGAACAAAGCTTTACCATGAGTGGGTATTTAAAGTAGTCACTCTCCAGGGAGCACTCTTTGGCAGCAAGAGCCAGGCCTTGTAAAATGGGGATAAAGATCTACAAGACAAAAAAAAAACCAAAACCATATATCTAAGTTTAAGAAAATGCATGTCAAATAAAGTGCCAAATCTGCAAGTCCAGGCATTTGCACAGCTTCCCCAAAGAAAGGCTGTTTTGCATAGAAAGGAGCCTAGAATCTAGCCACAGGGTGTTGTTTTGTCTTTTTGCAAGGCTGATCTTAAAGTAATATAGCTAAATCCTCCAGAAGAAACAGGTTTTGGAGAACCCTAAACCTCTGACGAGACTCCCTGGGATTTAATAGAAACTCACAAATTTGGAGTTTGCTGTAGGACTCTGCAGGGCTCCTTGCTCCAATCAACTAAACGCTGCACATCTCAGCAATGCATATGTTTCCAATTACCAAGTATCTACAACCTATAAAGAAACCGGACTCAATGTTCCAGCATTTTCTCAACTCTGTCAACATTTTAAGATTTTTTTTGTTGCTATCCCCATATCTACATTTAATTCTTTCCATCTTTCCTTGTTTATTATGAAGAGAACAAGAAAAACAGACCAACAATGGCTGTTATCTCAACTTTAATTATGTAGAACAAAAACATGGTTGGTAAATGTTTTAATTTAAAAAGAAAACTGTATTAGAATGCCTTAATTCCATAAAAGGTGTAACTGATACAGTAACATGGTTTCGGAACTAAGGGCACTGAAATCTGAATGTTTAAGTTCATCATTAATACGAGGGCACAGGGACACCCTGCAGAATCTGCTCAGCACAGCCCATCTTTAAATTTCACAGTACACTCACTGAGCAGCACATGCAGGGAGCTGACTGGGATTCACAATTAATAACATTAAGCTGAAAATGTAAACAACAGCTGACAGTCTGAATATCAAGGAACCAAAAAAAGGAGTTGCTAAAAAGCAACTAGAAAAAGTTGAAAAATTCTCTTTCCTACTAATTTCATCCCATTGTCTGGAGCACCTGTGTCATTTAAGGAGCACAGTATTAAAAAAAAGGTGCCCTGTGTTACAAAGTGTCTTGAGATAGCAACACATCTCCTGAAGATAGATCACTCTAGTTCTTGCAACTCAAACAATCAGGGTAGAAGTAATGTGCTTTTGTAAGTGAGCTAAAAATGGAGACAATGCTGAGATGGAGGGGTGGGAAATGCCAAAGAAATAAAGGAAAAAACCAAACAGTAGTTCTAGAATTACCAAAAATACATTTCACTATTGATCACCTAGAAAAAAATCTCTTTTTTTCCCCAGGAATGCTATTAAGTAAAACTTGGGCAAAATTTACAACTAGCAGTCAAAGCTAAAAATGGAGACAATGCTGAGATGGAGGGGTGGGAAATGCCAAAGAAATAAAGGAAAAAACCAAACAGTAGTTCTAGAATTACCAAAAATACATTTCACTATTGATCACCTAGAAAAAAATCTCTTTTTTTCCCCAGGAATGCTATTAAGTAAAACTTGGGCAAAATTTACAACTAGCAGTCAAAATATTACTAAACATAATATTTTTTCAAATATCAAACAGACTGTCTGTGTAGCTTGACCATTTTAAGTAATTCTATTTTCAAATAAATACCTCCCAGCACTGATAAAAAATGCTCCAAGTGTTCATCACCAATTCTAAATTCTAGCTACTGTTTATGTTTATCTGTGAACATCTCAAACATTAAAGGCAGAATGAAATTTCAATCAAAGATTTAATAATTCAGATCTACGACAATCTCAAGACAAAAAGGTAAAATGCTGTTTTTCAGGTCAGCAACTCCACTGGAGTCATCCCTGAGGAAAAACAAATGGTGACAGAGAAGACAAGACAAGGGATCAGAATTCTGTGGTTAAAAATAAACAGGTGTGCAGCGACTGCACAACACTGAGAAGTACTAAATGCCAAGGAATGGGGCACTTTAGTGGCTGATTTTGTATTACGTGAGTTCCACCTCAACTAAAAAAAAAGAGGTCATTTCATAGCTTCTATGTAAGTTTCTCTATGAATAAAACAGTATAAGGTACCTCTTTTAGCTGATCCCTGGGCTTTTATACAGTTAAAGCTACTCTGGATTCTTCAAATGATGTCTTTTCAAGCAAAAGTATTCTAATTTATGCACATTACACATAAAGCATAATGTATCACTTAAACCTTCCAATACAGCTATGTATTTTCACCAAGAGTTCTCTTAACTTTCTAGAGGAGGAAATCTCACTATAATGTCTGAAATATTCCTATAAGTCAGTAAGACCATCAACTAAGACGTTGTTCAGTCACTAAGTTGTGTCTGCAGGTGATAAATTCCAAGTATGGAGCACACAACACCGACTGGGAATTTCGCTGCTGGATTCTTCTTTTACTAGTATTTTGAAAACATACTTCTGGAGAATTCAAAGGCTTTAAGATGAATAGTTACAAATAATATTAGGTATTAAAAAAGGCAAAAAAGAATCATATCGTTTATAACTATTGTCTCTCTTATTCCTTCTAGAAGCAAAAAAAGAAATCACCAAACAGCAAATTGTAAGAAAGTCATAAACACCTTTTCATCAAGGGAAACAGCTCTGTGCAATTGCTGTGGCAAAGTGCTTACTTTACAACACAGGCCACAGGCCAGTAATCAACATTCATGCCAAAGTTTCACCTTGGAAAAAAACCTTTGAGACTAAGTTTACTGAAGTGAAGTGAAATGAAAGTCGCTCAGTCATGTCTGACTCTGTGACCCCATGGAGTCCATGGAATTCTCCAGTCCAGAATACTGGAGTGAGTGAGCCGTTCCCTTCTCCAAGAGATTGTCCCAACCCAGGTCTCATGCATCACAGGATTCTTTACCAGTTAAGCCACCGGGGAAGAAACCTTCGAGACTAAGTTTATTAGCTATTATTATTATTAAGCTTTATTATTAAATATTGCATATCTTCATTTCCACTTGACTTTACACAGTGGGATACCAAAAAAAAACGTATGGATACTTAATGAATGAAGTAATCCATAAGATCTGAGATATCATTTCCAGTTCAATAACAAGAAGACATTCTATGTGACATGTGGACAGCTGCTGAGCTAATCAGCTAAATCAGCTAGGTCTCTGATTTATTTAATATTAATCTTTTTTGTAAATTCATAGAATTAATTTTTAACACTACTTACGCACATCATGTCTTATACTATCTCTTGGTAGTGTTTTAAAAGCTTGAAATCAGAGACAGGACCTTATATTTCTTCTAATCTCCTAAAGTACTTAGCACAGACTGTGTTTAAAATATCTTGATGCTTGACTTGCGAGTTGAAATGGACACATGATTTGAACAATGCAGCTGTCAATCTGATCTCAAGGCAGGAACCTTGGGGAGCGCTCTCTGAGCAAATAACGTGTGTATGTTCAAATTCTGGAACCCAAGATTTCAATATATAGTGTCTCTAGAAATCTACTTTGGCAGAAAAGCTTCTAAGCCAAATGTTTCAATAGTGAATACACAAAACCTACCTGCTTGAACACTTCTTCATCCTGGTGAGTGGTTCTCACCAGCTCCTGGATGAAGCCATATGGGAGGTTCCTACACAACATGTACGGCACTAGGAAGGACGGCTGCAGCAGGGACCTGCGGATCCAGAAAGTCAAGGGCTCTGATGAATCAACTCATCACTCAGTAACTACAGGACACACAAAATGCCATGTGGCGGACAATCACAGGTCAAGCTTCAGATCTCCCAAACAGGCCACACAATAGATAGTCAATACTTGAGGCAAAAGATCACCCTTCTTACTGTTAGAACAATCACATTGTGGGCTCTTCAGTAAGAAGTTATAGAAAGTTTCAAAGAATGCATCTTTTTCTCCATACGGCCCTTTAAGAATAAAGTACTAGAAAAACCAAAGTACTGTATGTCTCTTTTATTTATTTATGCCTCATCGAATTGGGGGCGGGGGGGGGCGGAATATTAGCAGTAGCTGAAGACTTTTTAAGCTCTTATTAACTCTAACCATGGGGATAGTGTTTTTAGTACATGTGTATCTTTTTTTCTTTTTTCTGACACATTTCAAAAATGGTTATGATACAGAAATTAATACAAGGTGATCCAGAATGAATAAATACTGCAACTGTGCCAATTTTCCTTCAGATATTTTTCATAAGAGAAATGAAATACAGAAATACTCTTTTATTAAACTTAAAACTTTATGGGATCATGTTTTTAGTACATGTGTATCTTTTTTTCTTTTTTCTGACACATTTCAAAAATGGTTATGATACAGAAATTAATACAAGGTGATCCAGAATGAATAAATACTGCAACTGTGCCAATTTTCCTTCAGATATTTTTCATAAGAGAAATGAAATACAGAAATACTCTTTTATTAAACTTAAAACTTTATGGGATCCTCCAAATAAAAATTAATAACGTAGGACATTGTAGGTGATCCCTATATTACCTATTCTACCACCATTCTTTATTGGTGGATTACAGAAACTGATTGTATGACACGTGAAAAGTGAGGCTCTGTACTTTTTTTCCAAGTATCTGTACTGCTTTCAAGCAGCTGCTTTTAAACTAAGTGAGTAATTTCTTACAATGATGTCAACACATTTCAACAACACAATCTATCTCAATAAAGCACATGAAATGTTTTATTTTCATAGTATCTTAGAGAAACAAAGGGACCTCAGAGACCATCTTGTCAACCGCTCATTTCACAGATGAGGATGTGAGCTAGGCAATGTGGTGCAACATGGCTGGGCAGCCTGTGTCCCCGGAAGGAGAGGCCCTCTCCCTGCAAACAGCAAGCACACACTGGTTGCTCCTACCTTGGCTGTGTGAGGGACCCCTGGAGTACTAATGCAGTGTGGGATATGCACTGTGAGCGGATGTTGCTCAGAAGCTGGCTGACTGCTGGCTGGCTGCACATCTGCAAAGACAGGTCAGGGTGAGGACTACAAAGACAAACAGAATAATCCCACGCAGTTGAAAGCTGACAGAAGAGTCAGAAGAGATGGCTGTGCAGGAAAAGGCATCTTTTTCTCTTCCTCTACTGATGAGGAACAAACTAGATTAACTGCATCATTCAAGCATACTGCCTCCGCTAAAACCTACAGTTAGAAAAGCAGCAGAGGACTGAGGTGACCACACAGGGGTTACAAAAACAGGTCCACTCTCTTTGCTTTTGCTAAGGTTAAGTGCAAAAAACTGCTAGAGGGCCTTCACAAATATGAACTAACATGTAGAGAACTGGATTAATTTCTAATGGAAAACCAGAACTAGCAATGAATGGGGAAGGAGGGGAGATAAACTGGGAGACTGAGATTGACATATACACACTATATGTAAAACAGATAATAATAAGGACCTACTGTATAGCACAGGGAACTCTATATAATACTCTGTAATGACTTACATGGGAAAAGAATCAAAAAAGAGTGGATATATGTGTATGTATAACTGGTTCACTTTGCTGTACACCTGAAACTAACACAACATTGTAAATCAACTATGAAAGTGAAAGTGTTAGGTGCTCAGTCGTATCCAACTCTGCGACTCCATGGACTGTAGCCCACCAGGCTCCTCTGTCCATGGGGATTCTCCAGGCAAGAATACTGGAGTGGGCTGCCATGCCCTCCTCTAGGGGATCTTCCCCACCCAGGGTTTGAACCTGTGTCTCCGGCATTACAGACAGAATCTTTACTGTCTGAGCCACTATATGTCACTGAAAATTTAAACAAAACAAAACAAAAAAGAATGAAAAGGAAACAGGATTGAAATGAGATATTCATTCAGAATGAAATGATAGAAAAAGTGTAGCTTTCTGAGTTTAAACCAGCTTTTTAATTTATGTGACTCTGGAAAATTATAGGTATCCTCTTTTTTTCCAAAGTTCACTTTAGGCTGCTTCGCTTTTAGGGAAGACCAATGGTAGTATGTATTAGATCCCTTTGAGGTGCAATGAAAAAATAATAATACTTACATTACACTGGCCTAATGAACAACTGTGAAAACCTAAGTTCATGGAGACCTAGCAAAGTGTGTGATGGTTGACAGGTACTCTATAAATGTTTCATTATGATTACAACAGATTATGAGAAGTTATCATAGTGTTAAGTCATTGGTGATAGTAGCATTTGGCCCAGTCACGTCTTCCCTCCACTAGGACATGAGCTCTAGAAGCACTGGGATCTTCATCTGTTTGGTTCATTAATCCAGCCTGGCTTCTACTATAGTGCCCAACCTATGAGATGCTCAGTAAGCACTGTACTGATTGAATAAATGAATCTAATTAAGGGCTTAGAAAACAATTATTTATCCAATATATACCCAGGTTTTGTGGGTTTTAAGTGAATCTATTTCATATTACCTTTGGTGCTTTTTTTTCCTCTATTCCAACTCGGTCAAAACACTCGATGAGGTAGTTCAGCATGTCTGTCTCCTTGCACGTTTCAATGGTGAAATGGTCGCTGTAGCAATCCCAGGTACTTGCCCCACCAGAAGCTCCCAGACTTTGGAGAAAAGAAAAGGGATGGTTTTGATCTGTTCTCAGTAAACCACATGACAGAGCTCACAGTGCTGTAGCAGAAAGCCTGTTAGGGTCCCCACACCCAGGACAAAGCACAGACCCCATGCGGCTGCGCCTGGAGCTGACTGCTGGCTTCACCTGCTCCAAGTCCAACAACATAGATTTTTAGGAAACATTATATTGACCCAAGAAGAAAGTCTGTCCAGAAATCTGGCATCTCATCTTCTCAGGAACAGCACCTTATGAAACCAGGAGGACTAAGAACTGGTACTAAGCACCAGGAATTTGAAGGGATACCACACGTATGTAAATCCAACTGGCCAGCTGTGCTCGGGCTGACTTGCAGGTTAAAGCCAGCCTGTGCTGTTAGGCAAGCAAAGTCTTTAGGAGTGAAGTTACAAGGGACTGACAAAACACCCCTCCCTCCTTCCTAATGTCTAGCACACATCTCAAAGCCTTTATGCAGCATTTGGCAACAGGACCAGAACTTAGGAAAACTGTCCAGTTAGAAGGAGACGTGAAAATATTTGTTATCAACACAAATTTTCCAAAACGTTTAGTGAAAGGGACAAAGTAGTATTAGTCAAAACAAAACAAAACCCTTGTGCTAGGAGTATCCAAACTTGTGTTCTATCCCCAGCTCTATTGCGTACTTATTACCTGAACCCAGAACTTCCATCTCACCTGCACTGAGGGTAAGTAAAATCATGTGGAGGTGCTTTGTCAAATACAGACAGGATACAATGGGAGGGCTCTGTTTCTATTAAAACTATTCTCTGAGACCACTATTATGAGGGTTGCTGCTGCTGCTGCTGCTAAGTCGCTTCAGTTGTGTCTGACTCTGTGCACCGCGAAGACAGCAGCCTACCAGGCTCCCCTGTCCCTGGGATCTTCCAGGCAAGAACACTGGAGTGGGTTGCCACTTCCTTCTCCAATGCATGAAAGTGAAAAGTGAAAGTGAAGTCACTCAGTCGTGTCCGACTCCTAGCGAGCCCATGGACTGCAGCCTACCAGGCTCCTCCGTCCATGGGATTTTCCAGGCAAGAGTACTGGAGTGGGCTGCCATTGCCTTCTCCGAATCATGAGGGTTAGCTGTTAGGAAAACAAAGTTTAGATCGATTATCAATAGGTCAAATATCAAATGTGATGTTCAACTCACAAATTTGATAGATATAAAAGATACAAAAAGATTAACCACGGCATAGGAAGAGGCCAGGAATTTTGAAATGAAGAGGAATGAAAAGATATAAATTTAACTACAGCAACAACAAAAAAATTACATGTGAAAGGTGATAAAGAATCTTTGGAATGGTACTGGAATATTTCATTTAAAAAAGATGAAAACAGGTGGTCCCGTGTTTAAGAATTCGCCTGCCAATTCCGGGGACATTGGTTCAATCTCTAGTCCAGGAAGATTCCACACGCCAAGGGGCAACTTGAGCTGTGCGCCACAAGTACTGCAGCCCACGCACTCTACAGCCCATGCTTGGCAACAAGGGAAGCCAGTGCAATGAGAAGGCCCAAGCACCCCAACAAAGGGTAGCCCCCAGTCACCACAACTAGAGAAAGCTCAACCACAGCAATGAAGACCAGGTGCAGCCAAAAATTAAATAAGTAAATAAATAAAAAGAAGAAAACCATGCCAAGGCTTCAAATCCAAGGCTCTCAGGCCAGAGACCTGTAAATCTACAACTTACTTCCTACACAAGTCTCATAGAGGGAGGAGAGGACAGGAGGTTGAGAAGCAGCCAGTACCCTCCTGACTGGGCAGATAAGGGACCCACCCTCAAAGTGCCGCACCAGAGACAAAGATGGGCAGTCTAGAGTGGGAAACATCCAAAGAAACCCCAAAACAATTAATTCTTGTGCCTTCACATCAGTTAGAGATACACTTCACGAATTAATGTAAGATCTGGCACCTGTTCGCTGGCCAGACAACAGAAAGATGAGGACGGTAATAAAGCAAAGCAAAAAATAAAAATAAAAAACCTCTAACAAAACAGAAAAACCTACCCATAAATACAAGAAGTATGGTGAAACCGCAAAAGGAGAAAGCGGGGGGAATACTTGGTCTTTCCTGCAGCCATCTCGCTCTCAAGCTATCTGCCATCCTTCCCTCTTCCATCTGAGGTTCGTGACGCCATTCCCTGCACTTCCCAAAGATGAAATTTGCTGATACAAGTTTCTATATACAGTTTGCTATACACAATTTGCTATATACAGTTAAGGATCATCTTCCTTGAGAAGCGCTCACAGAAGCAATGAAATAGACTTTCCTCATGTTGAAAGTGAAATATTTAAACTAAATATTTCCCTGATAATAAGCTCCATCTTTCTCACATGTTTACATTTCTGAAATGGAAAGCATCTTATATTTGATGTCAACAGGTCCTTGCCGTTTGCAACAAGCCAGTCTAATGCAGTGCCCTCGATCAACAGTGGGAGTCAGCATGCATCGACGGTGGCTGCTGATGGAAACTGGGCTCCATTCTTAGCCAACACACTCCCTTTCATTTTAACTTAGACTTGAACACCTCAAAGTCAACCAAAATGCCTTCACAAACATTTTGCAAAGACATGAAAAGACATGACGATGTGCAGAGGACTGCCAGGCAAGACAAAGAAAGACATTCAGAATGTATCAGAGAATTGTCAAAGCTGAAAGAGGTTGGTGTATGTTGTGATCATCTGTCAGGCACCAAATAACACTTCCAGGGGACTTTCAAGAGAACAGAGAGAAAGAAATGAAACAAGAGTTTAACCAAATAGTAAACACAGAGTAAAACCCAGTATTCATCAATGTTTCCAAACTATGAGATCAGTCTTAAGGATGTTGAAGTAGATCGTGAGCAAGGCAGTTGGTCAGTCTCACCAGTGCTGGGCATGACTGCCAGTGATGAAAACTGGTTTACAGGGGTCTCTAGATTCAAACTCAGAGAGCTGAACTCAGGTTCTAGATGTGATCCTGGAGGAAAAAGGTGTGTACAGTTTAAACACATTAAATTCATGCTATCAATAGACATTTAAAAAATGTTTTAAAATACTATTTCATTTTTTCTCTAAAGATGTTGCTACAAAATTCATGATGCCTTTACAACTGTCACATGTGGAATATGACACTGGAAATCTGCCATGTTTAAGTCCTAAGGGTATCTAGAAAATGATACCTCCTTCTGGGAGAATACAGGAACCATTTTCTGATAACTACATCAACAATCCAACTGAATAATGTAATTACTTCACATGATGTAAATACAGTGGAATCCTTCTGAAAACACAAGGAAAATATATCTGGAGATTTATATATGCATCAGATCTGTGCAAACTGAATCTCATTTTAAATGGACCAAAAAACCTAGTTTCCTAAAAGGATTCTGTGGCAGTTCCTTTTCTTCTGTGATGGGAATAATCACTCCATATTTTCTTTTTTAGACGCAGACTTTGGAACGGCATATTTTCTCAATGCAAGGAAAGGGAGAGCTGGGCAGGGATAAGCAATGTAAATCCCCTGAACACATGTCTGCATTGTTGAAGGTCATGGGGGCAGCACCTTGATGAAACAGATCAAGACCTTGTTTATGTGGCAACTACATCCTCTATAATGCAGACAGTTTTTTAAAAAATCTTTACTGAGTTTGTTACAACACTGCTTCTGCTTTATGTTTTGGTTTTTTGGTCCCAAGGTATGTGGCATCTTAGCTCCCTGACCAGAGATCAAACTTATACCCCTGCATTGTTTAAAGCCAAGACTGGACTGCCAGGGAAGTCCCCTGAAGGGAGATGGTTTTTTAAAAAATAATACAGAAGTGCTATGAAGAAATGAGTATAGATGTCAGAGAGAGGCAGGAAGAGTGTGTGTGTGTACACATGGGAGATTATGTCTGCACACACAGGAGATATGTGTGTGTGTGTATACACAGGAGATGTAGGGTTCTAGGCTTTGGGTCTAACCCTGTGGGAGAAGGGAAATCACTGGAGGTTGGAGGACAGACATAGTGGAAAGATTCCAACTTATGACCAGTAGAAACAAGAGGAGAAATATCAATATTCTTCACTATTTGGTAGTTTGTGCTTAGTCACTCAGTTGTATCTGTTCGCTAGTTTACTCTTTTTCTATTCACACAGGCTCATCATGTCCAAGATCTAATCTCCTTCACTGAAATATCTAAGCAATGAAAAAAGAATCCCAATTAACAGAAGAAAAAGAAAAATATCTTTCTAGTCATCAACTTCCTAGGAAACAATAAGAAAACGTTTCCTCTGAATAATTACTTTATCTTCTTTTTTCCTGTTACCTTTGTTACAAGAAAACTCTCATTTCACTTATTTTCATTCCTTCAAGAAGTAGCTCCTTATAACTCATATAGCTTTTTTCAGAGTATTACGAAACATTCCAGAAAGAATGTTGTTTTTCTTTTATTAATCCTTATCATCACCACTATAAATAATTAATACAGGGCTGTATTTCCCAACTACCTCTCAAAAGATGTATAAGCCTTTGACTCCACTGGGCCAGCAGAAGGGGAAACCAATACAATCCCTGTTGACAGCTGCTTCTACAGCACTGACCCTACTGGGTAAGAAGAAGGTGTTAAAATTGCTTACTTCCTAGTAAATAAAATTCTGAGAAAATCAATTAGACAGGGGGAAAGAAAAAGCTCTTTGCTGATCACCCAAATTATTAACAATCTTTTTTTTGCTACTTCTCGGTTCTGACCCTATGTGCATTCTCATGTTTTTCTCTATTTGTTTCATGTGTTAAATATGATTATGCCCTGTCCTTTTACATTCTTTTTGATGTCTATTCAGAATTTATAATTTCTAAAACCTGGACAGATGAGATTTCATTTTAACAGTCAGCAAAGTACCTGCCCAGAGAAGGCAATGAATGGCACCCCACTCCAGTACTCTTGCCTGGAAAATCCTATGGATGGAGGAGACTGGTAGGCTGCAGTCCATGAGGTCGCTAAGAGTCGAATACGACTGAGCGACTTCACTTTCACTTTTCACTTTCATGCACTGGAGAAGGAAATGGCAACCCACTCCAGTATTCTTGCCTGGAGAATCCCAGGGACTGGGGAGCCTGGTGGACTGTCGTCTGTAGGGTTGCACAGAGTCAAACACAACTTAAGCGACTTAGCAGCAGCAGCAGCAGCAAAGTACTTGCCAACCAACTGGAGTGGAATTTTGTAATTAAGAAGGAAAATGTTGGCACTTTCTTGCCAAGGAAAAGAATACATGCATAAACTCTGGGCAGTGAAATAACTGCTAAGAAATGAGAATAATCCAAGTTCTACTGGGCAAACATGGAGAAGTCAGAGGCAAGTCAGTATGCTGGGTGGCATGTGAGATCTGGACTCCAGCTCTGCCTTCTTCTAGTTATGAGACTAACCTCATTGAAGGTTATTGCTGAAGCCGAAGCTCCAATACTTTGGCCATCTGATGCGAAGAGCTGACTCACTGGAAAAGATCCTAACGCTGGAAAAGACTGATGGTAGTAGAAGAAGGGAGCAATGGAGGATGAGGTGGTTGGATGGCATCACTGACTCAATGGACATTAGTTTGAGCAAGCTCTGGGAGATGGTAAAGGACAGGGAGGCCTGGAGTGTTGCACTCCATGGGGTCGCAAAGAGTCGGGCATGACTGAGTGACTGAACAACAACCACCTTCCTGAACCTGCCCACACTTCCTTGCAGTAACTAGAGGCCCTGCTGTGAGGATCACAGGAATAACGTATGCACACGGCTGACAGAGTACCTGGGACGTGATGCTCAATAACTATTCACAGCTGTGAGTACATGATCAGTAAGTAAGTTTTGTTTCTCTTTGTAGGGGTCAAATCTAGATCTGAGACAAGGCTGGATGTTAGAAGTCTAGAGAGGAATTAGGTAAAGCAGCATGTAATCTAATATCTTTGTTAGAGAAAGCTGGAATTAAATAGGCAAGGGAGAGACAGTATTTCCCCCAGAGATAACTTACAGTAAAACAGAAAACAAAGCACCTTCATCATGTATAGGAATTGACTCCTAACTAGGATGGCTGATGTGCTACTATGATCACGGGAGAAGGTGGCTGTGCATGCGTGCTCAGTTGTGTCCGACTCCGCAGCCCCATGGACTGTAACCCGCCAGGCTCCTCTGTCCATGGGATTTCCCAGGCAAGAACACTGGAGTGGGCTGCCATCTCCTCCTTCAGGGATCCTCCTGACCCAGGGATCGAATCCAAGTCTCCTGCATCTCTTGCACTGAAGGCGGATTTTTTACTGTTGAGCCATCTACATGAAAAAGACACTTCCACCTTTGGGAAATTTACTTGAGAAATAGTGATAAAACATTCAACCTAATACAAATATCAACCTTCCTGAATCAATATTCAACCCTGTGCCAACATCCCTCTCTCTCTTTATAGACCTCTCTAATGATTCTTCTGAACACTGTCGAGTTGAATGTAGTGTACCGCACCCCTACCACCATCTCTATTTATAGCCTGGAGTTATTTCTGAATACTGCTGAGCACGAATACCAGCTTAGTCCAGATGAAATTTCAATTTAAGAGCAAAACTGTAAGATGAATCAAAGGCTTAGAGAGAAGGTGCTATTATATTTTTTTGCTCAAAGTCACCTAGAAGGTCCAAGCCATCTTTTTCACTCTGTTTTCTGGGGCGAAACTTGAGCAATATTGTGAGCTCTGTTTTAGCCTCTGCAGCCATTCGTCAGGCTAGGCTGTCTAAACAAACAGGGTCTGGCTTCACTGGGATCAGGGAAGCGAAGTGACTGATTAGCAAAGTTTAAGATGAGCAGTGAAGAGTGCTTCCCTGGTGGTTCAGTGGTAAAGAATCCGCCTGCCAATGCAGGTGACATGAGTTCAATCCTTGGTCCAGGAAGAGCCCACGAGCTGAGCAGCAACTAAGCCCCTGTGCAACCGCTATTAAGCCTGTGCTCTAGAGCCTGGAAGCTGCAACTACTGAAGCCCTCTCGCCCTAGAGCCTGTGCTCCGCAGTAAGAGCAGCCACCAGAGTGAGAAGCCTAAGCACCTCCACTAGACAGCAGCCCCCATTCGCTGCCAACTAGTGAAAAGATGATCTGAAGCAAACGAAGACCCAGCACAGCCAAAAAATAAAGATCAGAAGTCAGAGCAGAATCACAGTTATAAAAGAGAGAGTACAACCCCATGTGCTCTTCAACAGACGCCCCGGAGTGAGCTGAGAGGGACACATACACACACACACAAGTCCCAGGCCCTGTGCCATTCCTGAAAAGCAGCAATCCATGCAACTGTATGTAAGAAAACACGCCTCCCAGAGTACATGTTGCTTACATCTGGTAGCCCGCAAGAACACTCTCCTAATAAAATAAATGAAAGGTCTCTTATTTTAGATCTTAGGGCAGGTGAACTTGATGTCTACCCTGTTGTTCATGTTCTTGACAAATGATTATACGTTAAGTTGTTCTCCAAACTTGCCAGGCAACAACTATGAAAATGTGCCACTTTACCCTCATGAGAAGGTCCTAATGTTTGAGTACATGTGGAGTTTCTCACATCTGGACTCACCAGGGCACCTCATTTGACTTTACCCTGTATGGATTCAGAGCACGCCTCTAATTAGGACTTATAAACGTTAGTTCCTAAGCACCTAGGCACATGCAGAGGTAAGCCTCCACTCCTCTGATACCTGGACCCAAACTGGACACAAGAAAACTCATCACCACCACCACCACCTTCATCATCACCATCATCATCATCTTCTTCATCTTCATCACTACTGTCACCAGAAAGTGCGAGGAAGAGGAAGGAGAAAGGACTGTCGTACATACTACCGTAACAAAAGCAAAAAAAGTCATCAGGGAACAAAGGAAAACAAGGAGGAGGAAAGCTTTTACAACCACTGGCCTTTTAATTAAATCGTAGGCTATAAGCTTTGTCTACTGATATGCAGAAAAATAATTCACCTACATTATATAAAGCCCAGGAAACACTTGATGGGAAGGAGGGCAGTGGATTAATGGAGTTTGGATACTGCTTCTTTCTAAAGGGCTGAAGAGAAAGTGTCAAGGCATAACTACTGGCCAGAGGTAAGGTATCTGCTCACTCGACCCCTTGGTCTGGCTGTATCTCAACTATGATCAGTAACAGTACACAAAGTGGAAAAGTGGTTCTGTGAGCCCCAGCTCTCAAATATAAACTGCCACAGTCTCCAAAATTCATTTGTTATGAGGAACGATATGTGCCCTTGATTTTGAAAACTGAGTGACTTCTTATTTTCAGGAGGAAAAGTGAAGGGGAAGAAAGGGCCTCATAATTGAGCGACCCATACTTTCTGATGTGACAGAACCCTGGCAGAGCAGGGACTCGGGGCACGAGCCTATCCAACTAGTTAGACACACTGATTAACAGCCCCAAACAGAGAAACACAGGTAACTGAGGTCAGCGTCACATGACAGTTCTTCCAAACTGTGTTAATCTCCTTTCCCTGCACTGCAAACACGCACCCGCCTCTCCTACTGCGTAAATAAATACCTAGGAGAGTTCCTTAGGAAGGAGGGCCGTCTGCTGGGGGCACTCCCACCAGGGGAGACGGAGAGTAAAGGTGGTCCTGTGCCAGGGGGTCTCTGTTGGGAGGAGCTGGTGGGCACGGCTTGAGGGCTACTGGCCAGGGCGGACAGGCCTGGGGAGCTAGACAGGATGGAGGTGCCCGAGGATCGCGAGGCAGGAGCAGATGTAGACCCCGAGGGGTGGGTGACAGTGTAGGGCCGGTACCGCGGAGACGAGGGCTGGCTTCCCGCAGGCGTCCCCGCAGAGCCAGGCGGACAGAGGGAAGAAACGGGAGGCGCAGCCGCCTGGCTGGCTGCCCGGGAAGGGGAGGCCAGAGGCGGACTCATCATTGGCACAGAGCTCCAGACACTGGTACTGGGAGCTGGGCTAGTCTCATAGAGGCTAAATGATTTGAGAAAGGGAAGAAAGAAGAGAAAATTGAAGAACCGCTTGAGATAAATAACTAAAATGGAAAATAGCATGTTTTTAAAGAACTGTATAATTACAATCTCATATCTCTAAGCATTCTAGTATACAGATCTTTTAGAGACTCATCGAAATAACTGTAATCTAACTGCCATGCTGATTTAGAAGCCAGACTTACAATATAAGAAAGCCTTCTTTCCAAAGAACATACTCTATACAGCTATTTGTTTCTAAAATTTAATTTACCAACAGCCTAACCATGGAAAGTCAAAGAGACCCATCTGGAAAAGACCATATCTCCTCAGTGAGTCAGCCATACCCCCAAACATAAGACATGCCATAATCTGCATGATGCAGGCCCCTGAATGAACACTCCTTTTTCCTATGTACTTCATGGCTATTTTACCACCAGTGAGATGTGCAGAAAGAACCACACTGACCTAGATAAAGAGCTGGCCCCGAAGGAACCCAGGTTGCAGAACATGGGGCTCGTTCCTGGGTTGGAGCCAGTGGTCAGCATGAGGTTTCTGTCTGGTGACCGAGCTGTCGCTGCAATTGGCTGAGAGGTGGCTGTCAGGCTTGCAAACGGGTTTTCATCTCTGGTCTGAGTAGACATCATTAGCACTTCCATTAAAATCTGGCCAATCAAGTCCTTAAAATCAGAGAACACTGTTGGAAAGGCAGAATAAAGAAGAGGTTATACATGGGTCTTCATACACACGGTCCTTGAATAAGCCAGCATAAGCCAGAGATGTGCAATGTGCTATTTTGGACTGGATTCTTGAGTAATAAAAGCCGCCAGTAGAAAATGTGGGGAAATCCAAATAAGGTCTGGAGTAACAGTAATATCTTAGCTCTAACAAGTTTACTATGATTATGGAAGATGTTGACGTTAGGGAAAACTGAGTGATGTGTGCCTAGGAACTACCTGCACTACTTCTATAATTTTTCTGTAAATCTAAAATGTTTTCAAACAGAAAGCTTATTAAAAAAAAAAAAAATTTGGAGCCCAGTCTATGAGAGTCACTGCTGATATATATTAACTATAAAAAGAAGCTACTCCCAACTACAGAGGTTAGTTTATCACACTGGAAATATGAAGTACAAAGTTCAAAGTATTTTATGAAGGGCCTAATATTTAGTTGCCACCTGCCTTTCTGGAGCAGATTCTGTTCTCTAGCCTCCTTCTTATTCTTTGCAGCTCTCGATTGTTATAGGTCTTTTGCTGTTATTCAGTCACTAAGTTGTGTCTCACTCTTAGGACCCCATGGACTGCAGCCCACCAGGATCCTCTATCCACGGGATTTCTCAGGCAAGAATGCTGGAATGGGTTGCCATTTCCTTCTCCAGGGGATCTTCCCAACCTAGGGCTTGAACCAGAGTATCCTGCATTGGCAGGTGGGTTCTTTACCACTTGAGCCACCAGGAAGGCCCATACTAAATATCACTCAATAAATAAAATGTCTAAACCATGTAAATCTTACCTGATTTGTTGCTAAAAATTACCAGATAGATTTGAGAATCCTAAGATTTACAATAATAAGTGGCAGGATTTTGAAACTCATGGTTGCTAAGCTCAACTCTACAGTCACAATTAACGAGAACCCAGTAAAATCAGAAATAAACTATCCATCTACCTGGAACACAAGAGACATTTTTCTTGTTTGCTGTGAAAGACAGTTAGCAGGGAAAAAGAAATGAAATCTCCTTGACGTTCATTCACTCATTTAAAGTATATCTACTGAAGGGTTATGAAGGGCAGGCACTGCGAATACATGGGGGAATAAAACAGACAAAAATCCCACCGCCGAGGAGGCTGTATTCAAGTAAAATGCAAAAGAAGACTCCAGTGAACTTCCCCTCAGTTTTCTGTATTCCAAAGCAGGAGTCCCATACCACGGACAGATATACGGTCCGTGGCCTCTTAGGAACTGGGCTGCACAGCAGGAGGTATGCGATAAGACAGTGAGCGAAGCTTCATCTGTATCTACAGCTACTCCCCATCACTCGCATTATCACCTTAGCCCTGCCTCTTGTCAGATCAGCAGCGGCATAATAAATGTAATTTGCTTGAATGGTCCCAAAACCATCCCCACAACTTCATCTGTGGAAATACGGTCTCCCGTGAAACCAGTCCCTGGTATCAAAAAGGCTGGGAACCAGTGCTCCAGAAGACTGCTACAGAGAAGAATGAAGAGTGCCCTGCGATGCTGATCTCTTGCCAAGTTTTATTACTTTAAGTGTGGTTTAGTATGGCCTCTTAAAATAGAATCCTATAACACTGCAAAATATCAGTATGTTTTAGTTTGCTAAAGCAATTTAACCAAGCACATTTACTCCACTGTCTATGTATGACCCGGGAAGCGCTTACAACAGGTACCGGTCACCCACTCAGGATCCCTGCAGACCACCCCGCATACTCCTGCCCAGAGTATAAGAGGCCCTAATGCTCTCTCTAAGCACCTTCTTATTGCAAAGGAAAAAACTTCAGCCCTGAGACAATGGAGACTATTAATTGATACACAGTTTTCCTTTGGAGAAATCATTAAAAAAAAAATTATCAGTAAGTGGAAAGTAGACAAACAGCAGTCTTCATCAAGAAGTATCCCTGTAATCAGAAATACAACCACAGAGCAAGACAAGGTATGTCGACAGCAGAGAAAGACAAAAGAGTTCACGTTCTGTTTTTCTACGAAGGGCTCTGAAATGAGACAGTTGAGCCCAATTCCTACCTTCTTTTGGGTTCTGCTTAAACTGTGCAGAAAGAGAAGAAAGGAAGATCACATCCCTGTCCCGGTCCTTCCAGGAGACACGGAAAATCTTACAGACCAGCTGTAAGGCCTGCTCTTCAGACACTTCNTTGGAGCCCAGTCTATGAGAGTCACTGCTGATATATATTAACTATAAAAAGAAGCTACTCCCAACTACAGAGGTTAGTTTATCACACTGGAAATATGAAGTACAAAGTTCAAAGTATTTTATGAAGGGCCTAATATTTAGTTGCCACCTGCCTTTCTGGAGCAGATTCTGTTCTCTAGCCTCCTTCTTATTCTTTGCAGCTCTCGATTGTTATAGGTCTTTTGCTGTTATTCAGTCACTAAGTTGTGTCTCACTCTTAGGACCCCATGGACTGCAGCCCACCAGGATCCTCTATCCACGGGATTTCTCAGGCAAGAATGCTGGAATGGGTTGCCATTTCCTTCTCCAGGGGATCTTCCCAACCTAGGGCTTGAACCAGAGTATCCTGCATTGGCAGGTGGGTTCTTTACCACTTGAGCCACCAGGAAGGCCCATACTAAATATCACTCAATAAATAAAATGTCTAAACCATGTAAATCTTACCTGATTTGTTGCTAAAAATTACCAGATAGATTTGAGAATCCTAAGATTTACAATAATAAGTGGCAGGATTTTGAAACTCATGGTTGCTAAGCTCAACTCTACAGTCACAATTAACGAGAACCCAGTAAAATCAGAAATAAACTATCCATCTACCTGGAACAAAAGAGACATTTTTCTTGTTTGCTGTGAAAGACAGTTAGCAGGGAAAAAGAAATGAAATCTCCTTGACGTTCATTCACTCATTTAAAGTATATCTACTGAAGGGTTATGAAGGGCAGGCACTGCGAATACATGGGGGAATAAAACAGACAAAAATCCCACCGCCGAGGAGGCTGTATTCAAGTAAAATGCAAAAGAAGACTCCAGTGAACTTCCCCTCAGTTTTCTGTATTCCAAAGCAGGAGTCCCATACCACGGACAGATATACGGTCCGTGGCCTCTTAGGAACTGGGCTGCACAGCAGGAGGTATGCGATAAGACAGTGAGCGAAGCTTCATCTGTATCTACAGCTACTCCCCATCACTCGCATTATCACCTTAGCCCTGCCTCTTGTCAGATCAGCAGCGGCATAATAAATGTAATTTGCTTGAATGGTCCCAAAACCATCCCCACAACTTCATCTGTGGAAATACGGTCTCCCGTGAAACCAGTCCCTGGTATCAAAAAGGCTGGGAACCAGTGCTCCAGAAGACTGCTACAGAGAAGAATGAAGAGTGCCCTGCGATGCTGATCTCTTGCCAAGTTTTATTACTTTAAGTGTGGTTTAGTATGGCCTCTTAAAATAGAATCCTATAACACTGCAAAATATCAGTATGTTTTAGTTTGCTAAAGCAATTTAACCAAGCACATTTACTCCACTGTCTATGTATGACCCGGGAAGCGCTTACAACAGGTACCGGTCACCCACTCAGGATCCCTGCAGACCACCCCGCATACTCCTGCCCAGAGTATAAGAGGCCCTAATGCTCTCTCTAAGCACCTTCTTATTGCAAAGGAAAAAACTTCAGCCCTGAGACAATGGAGACTATTAATTGATACACAGTTTTCCTTTGGAGAAATCATTAAAAAAAAAAAATTATCAGTAAGTGGAAAGTAGACAAACAGCAGTCTTCATCAAGAAGTATCCCTGTAATCAGAAATACAACCACAGAGCAAGACAAGGTATGTCGACAGCAGAGAAAGACAAAAGAGTTCACGTTCTGTTTTTCTACGAAGGGCTCTGAAATGAGACAGTTGAGCCCAATTCCTACCTTCTTTTGGGTTCTGCTTAAACTGTGCAGAAAGAGAAGAAAGGAAGATCACATCCCTGTCCCGGTCCTTCCAGGAGACACGGAAAATCTTACAGACCAGCTGTAAGGCCTGCTCTTCAGACACTTCAGAACCTGATGAAGGCTCCTTGTGGGGAAGAAGATTTGGGGGTTAATTTCAAGCAGTAGGAGGTGTGAGTTAGACTTTAACAGAAATACCTAATTCTGATTTAATTCATTTATAAATAAGGATATTTTAGAAATGCAGACAACTATACACCTTCTGATTAAACAAAAAATAAACTTGTTACTATGACTTCAAAGTTATAACCTGTTGGTCTCATGAGCTTATAACACATCATATGGCAGGGAATACAAAACAGCAGGACTGGTATCAGGAATCGCCAAGGAAGACATGTGATGAAGGATGCATCATTTATTTCCTATTTATTATTCCCATTAGTCCCATTTATTTCCTTTTCCGAATGCTAAAAGACCAGGTTGACATTTTAGGTATATAACCGATTTTTCTCTAGAAATTTTTCCAGATTTTAATGTTTCTCACTATTTTCCACCACAGATAGAAATAACATCTATGAAGAACTTTGTAAGATTCAAACACCACAAAATAAAGCCCTACATCACTAAGAGGCTACAGTCCAACTTCTAATAAACCTGCTGAACACTAATAACTTACTAAACAGAAAGGATTGCAATTATCTATGCCAGTTTTATACCATGACACATACACCCAAAAACCAAAAATGTCTTTTTTTAAATATAGGAAACTGAAGTTCAGAAGGTAACAAAATAAAAAACCTCCTGTTTCCACTCATTCTTGCTTTAATTCCTGATCATCTTCCTCAGAATGATGACTTACTTGCTTAAGCAATTAAAAATTAACAGAAAAAATTCAAATAAGCTCTAAATTCATTGCTATCATTTACTGATAAAAAATGCACCTGAAACAAAGATAACTGAAGGATTTTTATCAGGTGAAAGGACTAAGCTATACTTCCACTAATAAGGGTGATCAAGGCTACCCATATTTCTTCAAAAGAAAAAAAAAAATCACCTAAATAGGATCTGCTGGTTTGGCATGGCCCTCTCTAACAGACTTTTACAGATACAAGACATGAGGCAGTGCTTATTTATACTGTGCATGTGACTGCATCCTTGGTCACTGGATCATGTCCAGCTCTTTGGGACCCCATGGTCTGTAGCCTGCCAGGATCCTCTGTCCATGGAATTTTCCAGGCAAGCATACTAGAGTGGAGCAGGTTGCCATTTCCTGCTCCAGGGGATATTTCCAACCCAGGGATCGAACTCACGTCTCTTGCGTCTCCTGTATTGGCAGGTGGATTCTCTACCCCTGTGCCACCTGGGATGACATTAACCGTACCTAAAAACAGAAGCAAGGGCTGCATCTCTTACCAACCTTATCGCTCAGGCTCCTTTTTTCTCTTCGGTCATTTTCATCAACCTCCATATTTTCGATTCCTGAATCCACATCCACCTGGGACATGCTTTAAGTATAAAAGACAAATCAGTCTTTTACCTTTGATAAACCCACCCCAATATCCTAGCTGCTGGCTGAGGAAGTTATCGTTTTTTTTTTTGTTTTTTTTTTTGGCTGCACTGCAAGGCTTGCAGGATCCTATTTTCCCAACCAGGGAGCGAACCCAGGCTCTCAGCAGTGAAAGCACCGAGCCCTACCACTGGACCGCCAGGGAGTCCTCTGAGGAAAAGTTCTAAAATATCAATCAAGATCAGTCAGGAAAGTTAAATAATAAAAATTCATCTTTTTTCTCAATTATTATTAAGAGCTCTTCATATACTAGGATATAAACGTACCATCTATCATACTTACTGAAAATATTTTTCCCAAGTGGTCATTTCCTTAGGCTCACTTTCAAAAACAAAAATTAGAGCAAATTTTCTATACATATTACTTTTAAATGATATACAATCAAGCAGAGCCTGATTGCAAAATCTAGTTAAGTACATATATTATTTCTTCTCACATTAAATAACTGTCCTAGCATCATTTATTGAATGGACCATTCTTTTTACAGTAATGTGAAACCATTTATGTCATATGTCCAGTTGTCATGATGTGTCCAGCTGTGTGCAGGTCTCTTTCTGGATACTAATTTCCACCCCATTAGACAATCTGTTGGTCCCTAAGCCATACTCACTACAACTTCACTAATAAGCCTTGGTATCTACTAGGTCAGTGCCTCCACCTTGCTCTTCTACCTCAAAAGAGTCTTGGCCATTCTTGGTCCTGTGCTCTTCTACACATACTTAATGATCATCTCGATAGGTTCCTTTAAAATACTGTTGGGGTTTTGACTAGAGCTTTACTGACTCTAAAGATCTAATGGGGTAGAAATGACACTTTATGCTATGGATCTATCCTTGGACAAGGGATGTCTCTCCAAGTAACTAAGGTTTTCTTTCAATAAACTTTTCTAACTTTCTCCATAAGTCTTTCACTTCTTTTGCTAAATTTATCTCTAGGTACCATATATTTTAAAATAAAATTGTGACTTGACTGGTACCTTTTTAAAAACTAAGATTTCTTATTTTTTGTTGCTTGTGCATAGCAATGTTAACTAATTTTAGATATAAACCTCTCATAAGCTATTTGTTTACTTATGCATTGGACCTCCTAGGTTGATAATCATTTTATCTCCAAATAGTAACTTTCATTTCTTGCACTCCAATCCTAACTTCAATTACTGCATTGGGTAGGGTCCCATGTTGAATAGAAGCAGAAATAGCAGTCTTCTGTGCTCTTATTTCTGACTTTAAAGAGAATATTTCTAATTTTTCACCACTGAGTATGAGAGTTGTTGTAGTATTTCAGCAGACGTCCTTTATGGTAGTCAGAATAAGAGGCTACAGTGCAATAACACATACACTCTGCAATCTTAGAGGCTTAACACTATAAGGGTTTATTTCTTGCTTACGCAAAGTCTGATGAGAGTGAAGCATCCTTACTCCATCTTTAATCTATGCCATCTGCAATACACAGCCTCCAAGGTCACTGGAGCAAGAAAAGAGAGGGACGGAGGAGGAACATCGGCTCAACTGCCTTCACCCAAATGTGACACATGTCACTTCAAGTCTAAGGGACAGACCTAGTTACTCAGCCCCAATCTAACTGCAAAGGAGACTGGACATTCAGGGGAGCATGTGGAATACTTGGTGAGCTCTGTCTGTGCCCTACAGTTTAAGGATGCATCTTTCTGTCTCCTGTTTGCTAGGATTTTTATCTTGAATCGATGTTGAGCTTTTTTCTATTTAATATACAATGGGGTGGATAATAGTTATACACTTTCTCATGTTTAAACACTCTTACATTCCTAAGATAAACCCAAGTTGGTCATGAAAGTGAAAGTGAAGTCGCTCAGTCGTGTCCGACTCTTTGCGACCCCATGGACACCAGGCTCCTCTGTCCATGGGATTTTCTAGGCAAAAGTACTGGAGTGGGTTGCCTTTTCCTTCTCCAGGGAACTTCCCGACCCAGGGATCGAACCTAGGTCTCCCGCATTGTAGACAGACACTCTACCGTCTGAGCCACCAGGGAAGTCATGCTATATTTTTTAAATTAATCTTTTAATGGAATTATCTACACAGAAATGTGCACAGATGGTATGTGTTTGGCTGAATAAAGTTTCACTAAGGAAACATACTAATGTAATCAGCACCCAGATCAAGCAACAGAACATTTCCAGCACCCCAAAGGTCCCCCCCCATGACCTTTTCAATAACAACCATGCTAACCCACAGTAACCACCATCCTGGTATCCAGACTAGACCCAGAGATATTTTGCCTGCTTTCTATGTGATGCATTATTTGATTTGCCAATATCTTCAGATTTTTGCAAATATGTTCATAACCATGCAATTTTTACCAATTTTATTGATTACCATGTAATTAATTTTCTTCTTTGATATTAGTATTGTCTGGTTTTGTATATGAAGGTCATATGAGCCTCATAAACGGACCTGGGAAGTTTAAAGATTATCTGAAAAATGTGTGCAAAGTTGGGATGGTGGGAGTATCCATAAGATCATATGAGCAAGATGCTTTCTTCAGAAAAACTGTAAAATACTGATTCGATTTAATTTTTTTTATTATTATTCAGATTCTCTCTTTCTTTCTAAGCCAGTTTTGGGAGAACTGTGATCTTCGAGGAATCTGATTTTATCCGGATTTTCTAACTGATTTGCATCCTGCATATTTACATTTTCACAGAGCTCTCTTTCAGTAACAAGCATTACTGAGTGCCCAGCCTAGGCAGGCACTGTTCTAGGTATTTGAGATGCCAACAGACGAGAGACCAAAAAAATTTCCTGTGCCATGGAGCTTCCGTTCCAATTAAAGGGAGAAAGATAATAAATATAACAAGCAAAGCATAGCGTATATGATAAATGCTATAGAAAAATTAAAGGAAAAAGAGCAAGGAAAAGGTAATTGAGAAGGCAGGGCTCTCCCCATTTAAATGAGGTCACCTCGCTGAAATACTACCTAGGCAAAAATAGGAAGGAGGTAAGCCATGCACCGGAAAAGGCAATGGCACCCCACCCTAGTACTCTTGCCTGGAAAATCTGCAGTCCATGGGGTCACTAAGAGTCGGATACAACTAAGTGCCTTCACTTTCACTTTTCACTTTCATGCATTGGAGAAGGAAATGGCAGCCCACTCCAGTGTTCTTGCCTGGAGAATCCCAGGGACCAGGGAGCCTGGTGGGCTGCCGACTATGGGGTCACACAGGGTTGGACACAACTTAAGCGACTTAGCAGCAGCAGCAGCAGCAAGCCATGCACATATCCAGGGGAAACATATTCCAAGAAATGGGGTTTAATTCCAAGTATTTACTTATTTTCTTTTTTAGTATAGTATAATATATATATATATAGCTCTATATTCTCTTTCAAGGACCCCATTAACTGTGACACACAAATGATGGTATATAATATTTGTTATTGTTCAGTTCACATTTCCATCATGATTTCTTCTTTGACCTGTATTTAGAAGCATGCTGTTTTTTTTTTTTAATTTCCAGATTTATGATTTTTTTTAACCCTACATGAATTATCTAACCTAACGTCGGAAAACATTATCAATATGATTCTGACTCCTGAACCCTTCTGGTTGATGGGTATCAGAAAAAAAACGTGTATTCTCCAATTGTAGACTACAAAGCTCGGTATCCTTTATTAGATCAAGCTTGTTAGCTGTGTTATTTAATTTGTCCATATGCTTACTGTTGTTCATTCTCTTTGCTCTATTGATGGCTGAAAGAGATATGTTAAAAATCTCCCATTATATTAGGTATGTGTCAATTTCCTCTAGTTCTATCAAGATTTGCTTTATTATATGTTATTATATTACTAAGTACATATAAATATTTTGAAAACTGTTATATCCTGCTGGTAAACTAAACATTTATCATTATGCAGTACTTACTTCTAGTAACATTTTGTAACTTAAAGTTTAATTTATTAATACATTTATCCCTATTTTGTTTAGTATTTGCCTAGTATATTTTTCCCTTTCTTTCAGTTTCATGCTTTCTCTAACCTAGTGTTTCAGGTATACCTTCAGTAAACAAAAAGAAACCTGGGTTCTATTTTGTTTGTAATCCAACCTATGACTTTTCATTGTGACTTACGGTGATTACTGACATTTTCATTTCTTTTATAATCATCTTATTTTGTGCTGTTTGCCTCTTTTAAAAATTTGTATTTCTTTCTTCCTTTCCTTTGAATTGACTTAAATTCCCTCCCTTCCCCAATCTTGTTTCATATTTTCCCTTTACTGGTTTGAAAATACACTCTTTCTATTCCTTCAGTGGTTATTCTTGAAATTTTATAAAGCATTCTGAACTCAAAGTCTAAGAGCTTGCCACTATCTTTACCCCTCTCCCAAATAAACAATCACTTCCCTTCCAGCTTTATCTGCTCTTGCTATTCTGTTGCTAGTGTATTAAGATCAGATTATTTACTTCTCTCTCCATTATTTCATACACTGTTATTACTGTCTTAAACCATCAGTGTTCAGCTTAGCACATATTTATTATTTTTCTTAACTCATCTTTCCTCCCCGCATCTCAGACATTAGTCTTGAGTTCATTTTCCTTTTTTTTTTTTTGAGAAAAAAATGTTTTTCCTTGAAGGATAGTTGGCACATAGTATTATGTAAATTACAGGTGTACCATGTTGTGATTTCCAAGTTTTAAAGGTGATACTACATTTAGAGTTATTATAGAGTATTTGCTGTATTCCCCATGCTGTATAATATATGCTTGTAGCTTTTTAAAAAATTAATTTTTATTAGAGTATAGTTGCTTTACAATGTTGTATTAGTTTCTACTGTACAGCAAAGTGAATCAGCCATATACATTTTCTTTCTTAAATGCATCTGTTAAAATTCTGTTCCATTGTTTTTTCTTGTGGCAGACCATCAGTTGTTCACATTTGTTTTTAAATCTATAAATATCTTTATTTCTCTCCCGCTCTTAAAAGACAGTTCCACAAACACACACAGTTCCCAGCTGACAGTTCCTTTCTCTCAGCACTTAACACTGATTCCACAGTCCTCTGCCCTCAGATAATCTCTCGTTTCTCTTGGCTGCTTTAAATGTCTTTGTTTTCGGTTTTCTGCAAGTTAACTATAAAATGTCTAGATACAATTTCCTTTTATTTACCTTGCTCACAAGTTACAGGGCTTCCTGAACCTGAAGATTCATATACTTATCAACTCTCAGCCATTTATCACTTTGATAATGGCTTTCAAATCAGCAGAGGAAAAAACAATGGAACAAGGAGAGAGGTGAGAAATCTCCCAGTGTGCCTGCCCTCTCCTTTTGATACTTCTATTAGCTATATATTAAATTTGTGTCCTCTTATCCTCTGTATTTCTAAACATCCTTCATATTTTTCATCTCTCTTTCTCTTTGTGGTACACTCTAGGTAAGTTTTTCAGCGCTAACATTCCATTTGTTAATTTTCTCTTTAGTTATCTTAATCCACTGTGTATTACTATCTTTTCATTTTTAGAAATTATATTCGGTTCTTTTTCAAATGCGCTTGGTTGTTTTTATAGTTGCTTGCCTCTTATTCACATTTTCAATATTTTTAAAAATTTAGTTAATACAAATTTTACGTTCTGTATTTGACAATTCCAAAACCCCAATGAGTCTAGGTGAATAATTCTATTGTTACTGATTCTACAGACTCTTACATGTGGTGGCTTTTTTCTAGTATGCTTTTTTTTTTTTAAAGTGAAACAAGTAAAGTGTTTATTAGGAAGAGAAAGACTACATGTGGACAGACACACGGGGAGACTCGAGAGAGAGAGTCGCCGAGTGTGCTTTAATTTTTGACCATGAGTTCATATTTCTTAGAAATTTTTCTAAGGAAATTCTCTGAACACTTGGATGATTTATGTTTGTTTCTACATGATGCTTAAAGACATGAAAAGGTCCACTGTATATGACAGTTCTTAGCCTGAGGTTTTTCAGTCTACAACAGTTAAGTGTAAATGTAGGTGCTAAACCCACATGAAAATTACCCACTGGCCATGAAATTGCAGAGTTGACTTGAGTTTTAAAAAATTCATCCACTCAGAGCAAAGGTAGTAAGAACACAATTGTTTTCCCCTATGTGGTTGATTTTCTTCTACTTGATCTTTTTCCTGGCAGTGTAGTCCTTTCTGAATTATTGCCTAAAGTGGGGTGATCTCTGATCTGGCTCCTCACCCCAACCTAAAGTGCACAACACCCCAGTATTCTAACACACCTAGAACCACTAACAGAAACACAGGGGGCTGCGTGAGGGCAGAGGAGCCACGCCGTGGGGGTCTGGCTGTCCAAGGAGTAGAGGAATCAACCCCTCAGCCATTCTGTCATCTACTCACAGCATACCTGCACACCTGTGCAACACAGGATGGCTCTACTCCAGGGCACTCTGATCCTCATGGAGCTCCTAGAACATTTGCTTACCTGCCTACACCCTTTCAAACTGTTAAAAAAATTTTTTACCAAGTTAAAAAAAATTTTTTTCACCAAGTAGTAAATCTTTGAAGAAATTTTTAGGGGCTTATCTATGTTTGCCAACTTTGTACTTACAAAACTTTGTACTTAGATCCATCTAAAAAATTTTTTTTACCACCTGTACCAATATTTCATAAAAGACATTTCAGCACCCAAACTTAAAAAAGGTATAAAGATCACTTCAGAATAATACAAAGATCTTTCAGTTTAATAAACTGAGCGCTAATCAAGCTAAGGGCTGGCATGGACCTCTGGGCTGGCATTTGAGACTACTGGACTAGACACTAAAGTGAATGGATCTTTCCCTTTCTATCAGTAAAGCAACTTATTGGAAAACTGGCTTACTTTACCTTTTCTCACAAGAGACTCCATCGATATCCATGCTCTGGGAACGTGAGAGAGACTGGGACTGCGTTTCAAGGCTATTGGAGGGAGAGCTGCTGAGAGAACTGACTCCCTCACTGCTCTGGCTTCGATGGGCTACTCCTAACCAAAAGAGACATAAAAGAGGAAGTCTCGCGTGAGATAACATTAAAGCTATTTGTAACGGCAACAGTAAACACACACAATCGGCACTCATACCATCATGAAAGCTGTCCGCTGAGGAATTTCTATCAAGACTGTACTGAAGACCGAAGTGACATTAAAATCATAGCAACATGAGTGGAAACCAGTTTATCAATAAGTAACATAGGAGGTCAGTAACAACAGCTACATCTGATACCTAAAACTGACTCCTCATCACCTTCTCTTTCATTAATTCAGACGATGGGCCCTGAGTACAAATGAGCTTTCATGACAGTCCAGAAATATCCTTGAAATGGACCAAAAATAAGATACGTTACTGAATGGATAGGAAGACAGATAGATGGAGAGATGAGTGATAAAGCAAGCAGAGTAAAACGATAATGGTAGAATCTAGGTGACAGGTATACAGTACGTCCCCTACATATGAACACGCCTGTTCCCAGAGTGCACTCATTAGGCCCAGTTTGTTTTTAAGTTCAACAAAGTTAGCCTAACATAATGGGCCATACAGTACCGTACCATAATAGATTTGTAATAGTTTTCACACAAATATATAAAAAACAAGCCCAAGAAATGAAAACATTTTTAATCTTAATAGTACCTTGAAAAGTATACAGTACCAGCTACATCACTGCTGCTTTTATGCTTGTTTCCAGACATCCTGGGCTTAAATAAAGATACAGTACTGCTGTACTCTACACCGTACTGTCCAGTAAAATACACAAAAGCACAACCATTTGTGGAGGATGCACACCTGTGACAATGTACACCAGACATGTTAACCAACTTTTGTGACTGAACATGCAAACTCATGTTTGGCTCTTTCCAAGTTCCCAACTTGAAGGGTTGTGTGTAAGGCACTTACAATATAAGCATTCAGTGCCAAGTTCCTTCTACTTTGCTGGGCACTTCAAATTTTCATAATAAGATATTGAAAATGTACAAATAGATCCATCTAAGCCACTTCCTTAAATACAGATCAACCCATGTATTGACTGAACATCTTATCTTGCAATAGCTTGGGAAAAACAAACATCCTGCCATTCCTGACCTCACAGGGCCTAGAGTGCAGTGAACCATAGCCAGGCACACAGGGTCATGGTGTTTCTATCAAAATCTTCAAAACCAGGTTGTTCATAGAATTTTAAAATTTATTTTACCTCTATGAGTTTAATCTTTCTACAAAAAAAAAAGCTTACCCAGGCATTTTCAGGCAATGCATACTATATTACTGAAAGGAAAATGGCTCATGTTTAAAAAAACAAAACAACTTGAGTTATCACTTGTAGCTGAAACAACTATCAAGTGGATTAAAATGTTAACCCTCCCAGCATCCCAAGAAAATCCACTTACTACTCTTTCATATCTCTCTTCTTTGAAGACTTTACCCACTCCTGATAGCAGGGTTATAAAATGTTATCTGTTTATTAAAACTTTTTCAGGACTCAGAAAGGAATGAGAAGCTAAATCTTTATTATTCATAAGTTCAGTTCAGTGGCTCAGTCGTGTCTGACTCTTTGTGACCCCATGAACTGCAGCACGCCAGGCCTCCCTGGCCATCACCAACTCCCGGAGTCCACCCAAACCCATGTCCGTTGAGTCGGTGATGCTATCCAACCATCTCATCCTCTGTCATCACCTTCTTCTCCTGCCCTCAATCTTTCCCAGCATCAAGGTCTTTTCAAATGAGTCAGCTCTTCACATCAGGTGGCCAAAGTACTGAAGTTTCAGCTTTAGCATCATTCCTTCCAAAGAACAGCCAGGACTGATCTCCTTTAGGATGGACTGGTTGGATCTCCTTGCAGTCCAAGGGACTCTCAAGAGTCTTCTTCAGTGCTCAGCTTTCATTATAGTCCAACTCTCACATCCATACATGACCACTGGAAAAAGCATGGCCTTGACTAGATGGATCTTTTTTTTTTTTTTTAGTCCAACAGGTTTTTTTTTTTTTTTTGTATTTATTTTTTTACACGAACTCCCAAACATGAACCCCCCTCCCACCTCCCACCCCACATCTTCCCTCCAGATCATCAACTAGATGGATCTTAGTTGACAAAGTAATGTCTCTGCTTTTTAACATGCTGTCTAGGTTGGTCATAACTTTCTTTTGAAGGAGTAAGTGTCTTTTAATTTCATGGCTGCAATCACTATCTGCAGTGATTTCGGAGCCTAGAAAAATAAAGTCAGCCACTATTTCCACTGTTTCCCCATCTATTTGCCATGAAGTGATGGGACCGGAAGCCATGATCTTAGTTTTCTGAAAGCTGAGATTTAAGCCAACTTTTTCACTCTCCTCTTTCACTTTCATCAAGAAATATATGCCCCAACCAGTAATGCTTAAGAAGCTGAAGTTGAACAGTTCTATGAAGACCCACAAGACCTTCTAGAACTAACTATTCATAAGTTGATTTCAGTAAAACATCAAAATCATCTGATGTAGTGAGAATTCTGAAATAAGCTTAGAGAAGATTGTAAAACTTTAAACAATTAATTCAAGCGTAAGCATCACTGAGTCAATGGACATGAGTCTGAGCAAACTCTGGGAGACAGTGAAGGATAGTGAAGCCTGGCATGCTACAGTCCATGGGGGTGGCAAACAGTCAGACATGACTGAGTGACTGAACAACAACAGATCTTTACTGAAGGAGCAAATAACAGAGCATCAACAATGTCCTTAAGAGGATATCATTTTACCTGACAACTTTTTAATAGAGTAATAAAGTTCAACAATTTTTATGGGATATCAATTTAGCAGCCTTTATAAAAACCAGTTCTAAAATTAAACTAATAATTACAGTAAGTTGTTTAAAATACTGTACTTGTAATCCAGTGTACTATGAGTGGAGAAGCCAATGGCACCCCACTCCAGTACTCTTGCCTGGAAAATCCCATGGACAGAGGAGCCTGGTGGGCTGCAGTCCATGGGGTCTCTGAGGGTCTGACACGACTGAGTGACTTCACTTTTACTTTTCACTTTAATGCACTGGAGAAGGAAATGGCAACCCACTCCAGGGTTCTTGCCTGGAGAATCTCAGGGATGAGGGAGCCTGGTGGGCTGCCGTCCAGTGGGTGGCACAGCGTCAGACACGACTGAAGAGACTTAGCAGCAGTACTATGAGTACTATGATATACTATGAGTACAATAATCCTATACTTATAGAGTGTCAGAGTATACCATAAGGCATAATACAATCTATTTTTATAAGACAACAAGAATATCATCTGATTTTTTTCCCTGAACTTTTCACATGATATTCATAAGTGTCAAATAGGGCAAATCTGCCCCAGAATTTATGTTTGCCAATGCACCCCAATCTCTATATACCATCTAGAATCTAGGAGGAACCCTACTGTTGTCTTAAAACTTAAAAAACTGAACGTCTCAGACTTCCCTGGTGGTCGAGTGGTTAAGAATTTACCTGTCAATGCAGGGGACATGGTTTCGATCTCTGGTCCTGGAAGACTGCACATGCCGTGGGGCACCTAAGCCCGTGTGCTGCAACTACGGAAACCCGAAGGCCCTACAGCCCGTTCTCCACAGCAAGAGAAGTCAATGCGATGAGAAGCCCGAATATCACAACAAAGAGCAGCTCCTGCTGACCACAGTTAGAGAAAGCCATCGGACAGCAACAAACACTCAGTGCAACCAAAAACAAACAAATAAATAAATAAAAATGAAAAAGGAAGGTCTCTGACTTCATTGAGAAGCAATATAAATCAAATACTATAACTAAAATCAAAGCAATAGCACAAAATACTACTTTATTTTCTAATCATACAAGTCTTTTTTTATCTTCATCCTCTTCCCCTTCTAACTTGAGGAATGGCTGTCAGGGAGCCCATTTCAAGGAATGCAGATTTCCCCCCCTCCTCACAGTCTTCATCTCCATAAAGCCAGACACTAAAGAACTAAAATACAGACATAAACTCCTCTGATTCTTTCTTAGAAGATGAGTAAAATTTCTCCATGGCGACTAAAAAACAAATCTTTAAAAAGTGAAAGTGTACATAACAGAATGGAGGAAACCACGTGTACTTAATAAAATATGAACTACAGCCTTTGAAGATGGCAGCTTTCCCAATTTTTATGAATAATGAGAACTTGTTAAATGTAAAGTATGAATTTGTTTCTACAAAAAAGTAAATAATAAGGATTTTATTTCTGTAAGTGTTTCCTCCGAATATTGTAGCATTTCCTGAGTGACATTCCCTTTCAGGTATACACTAGACCAGATTAACTACTTGCAAGCTATAATACTAGATCTGTTCCAGGATTTTAGACACACACACACAAAAAAAAAAATGCACAAGCTTGCTCAACCCTAGTACAAAAAGAAGCACACTCAGCCATAAAAGGGAACAAATGTGAGTCAGCTGAACTGAAGTACATGAACCTCGAGGCTGTTATACAGAGTGATTAAGTCAGAAAGAGAAACACAAATACAGTAATACTAATGCATATGTATGAAATCTAGAAAAATGGTACTGATGAACCTGTTTGCAGGGCAGGAATAGAGATGCAGAGAACAGACTTGCAGACACAGCGGGGAAAGGAGAAGGCGGGACGAGCTGAGAGCAGCATTGAGACATACGCTACCGTGTGTAAAACAGACAGCTGGTGAGAAGCTGCTGTATAGCACAGGGAGCCCAGCCCAGCACTCTGCAGTAACCGAGAGGGGTGGGGAGGAGGGTGAAGGCTGGGAGGAAGGTTCAAGGGGCAGGGGATATACACAGATGCCCAGGACTGACTCCCGTTGTTGTACAGCAGAAACCAACACATTTACTATAGAAAAATTATCCTCCAATAAAAAAATGTTTTTAATTGTAAAAGAAAGCACTGAGTCACCAAAATGAGCCTTAAATCCTCAATCGAGCTGTTAAAAAGGAAGGGAAGTGGGGTGAGGTGACTTTAAAGCTTTTGCCAATCCTCTTTTACAGACAAGAATACTGAGATCCACTAAGTCTAAGACTTCCCTTAGGAACTTCAGCAGAAATAGAACAAAGATTAAAACTCAGGACTTCTCACTCCACAGAAAATGCTGCAGGTTTGCTTTACCCCAAACTGCTGAACAGTTCTTCAATCACAGCTACTTTAAACCAAAACTATATATGTTGTATACCTTCTAAAACTAAAAAAGAAAACTTGAAAAGACATTAATGTTATAAAAGGAATCATTCATTCCACTGCTAATCAAAATTCTAAAGGATTTTATATAGACCTTGACTGAACTTAGCTAAGTGGTTAACATTCATGAAACATATGAAGTATACTTCTATCTTATGTGGCCAATGTGAACATCACCCCTCAACATGAATTAAAATGAACATATTTTATTACATAAAGCAGAATGACATATCTGATCATCAGCTAATTTCCTGGTGAAACAAGTTTGTTCTCGTGAATAAACACAAATGAAATGGAATTTCAAACCTGTAAAGTAAAACAGTAATATCTAAAATCTTGGGACAAGAAAACCAACAACTCAAATTGGAAAATTGCTTTGATCTTCATATTTATGACTGATTCTAAATATGACATTTATGACTGGTTCTAAATATGACATTTGTAATTTGTTCTGAATATTCCATAGAACTAATCATGCAGAGAATCATACATCTGGAATCAAAAGACCATGACTGCTCTGCGAAGAAATGGCTGATTCTATGGCTGGGGCAGAGAAAAATAAAAGATGAGCCTGGAGCATTTTACAAATGCCAGAAAGACAGTACTCAAAAAACTAAAAGGATAAGCACGTCAGCAAAGAAGTCAACATGAAAGAGTTCCCAATGGCCAAAATTGGAACAACTTGCATTTTTTAAAAATTGCAGAAATAAATGATATAGCAATATGAATCATAGCTCAAAAGAATAAAATAAATACACATGAGTTCATGCAGATGTGGGCTTCTCAGGTAATGCAAATGGTAAGGAACCCACGTGCCAACACAGGAGACACAAGATGTGGTTTGACTCCTGCATCAGGAAGATCCCTTGGAGGAGGGCCTGGCAGCCCACTCCAGTATTCTTACCTGGGAAATCTCACGGACAGAGGAGCCTGGTGCACTACAGTTCATGGGATTGCAAAGAGTTGGACACAACTGAATCAACTTAGCACGCTGAGCATGCTGATGTAAATAAGGATTAAATAATTGGACAAATGTCCCTTATAAATGAATTTAAAATATATGTACATACTTGCCCCTCCAGGATGTTAAAACTTAGGAATTGGGCTGAACTTAGGAATTCAATTCCAAAGAAATGAGTTTGGAAAGGGAGTGGAGAGACCTTGTGAACCCCAGTTTAACAGGGGAGGTGAATGAAGATCAACATCCCCAGAGGTGTCTGATGGCTGTCTTCCTCCTATACCCAAATCCCAGCATAATCATGAGAAAAACATCAAGATAAAGCCAAAGTAAGGAAAATTCTACAAAGTACTCTTCACCACTGCTAAAATCATGAAAAACACAAAAAGGCTGAAAATCTGTCACAGACTAAATGAGACTAAGGACACTTATGTTTAGTTGATAATAAAACACTAAGGATAATTTTAGTTTTGATAAATGTACCAGATATTAACATTAGGGGAAAATGGGTGAAGGACATAAGGGGAGTCTCTGTGTGTGTGCAACTTTTCAATAAATCTAAAAAGTAATTTTATAAAAAAAAATGGAATAACTAAAAATATACATAAAATATATCATATTGGGTTGGCCAAAAAGTTCATTTGGGATTTTCAACCCAATATTACCTAATAATCATAATTACAAATCAAACACCACAGTCATGAGCCTGAGGCAGCAACTGTGGGCCTCCCTGTCGTGGAGGACCCTTCACAAGCCCACCTCCTCCCACTAGACAGTGGGCCCTTCAGCATGCCTTAACTGAGACTTGCCCATTTCTGCAGCCCTGGCTCCTAAGACAGTGCCTGAAGGTAGAAAGCATTAAACACGTGTTCATAGGCACAAGTGGAAGCATGACAAAGGCCAGTTGTAAGAATAATGCTAAAAAAGAATGTAGGTTATTACTAAGCATATTAAAGACTAGCAGTTAGAGAAAAGAGATTCTGTCTCTAACCTAGACCTCAGAACCAGCCGGGAGGCCAGCCAAACGTATCATTTGGCTTCTTGGTTGTTCCTAACAGACCCTGGCTGCTCATTTCTGCTCCCAGAGCAGAAGACCTTGACCACACACACAGGGAGACACAACTGAGGGGGTCAAAATGACAGTAGCTCTCTGCCTGCTGCTGCTGCTGCTAAGTCGCTTCAGTCGTGTCCGACTCTGTGCGACCCCATAGACGGCAGCCCACCAGGCTCCCCCATTCCTGGGATTCTCCAGGCAAGAACACTGGAGTGGGTTGCCATTTCCTTCTCCAAGCTCTCTGAATAGCTTCCAGATATTTTATTTGAAGTCCTTCATTGAGGAACACATAAAGTATGGGTATTGTAATCTTTAAAACTATTCTGATAACTACATTTGAATATAATTGGTCTTCTTCGTATACCTTCCTGTTTTATGATACATGCATTTAAAAGTATTTTTTGAGAAGGCTAGCCCCAGTTTGCCAAAGGGAAATGGAATGACAACAGTTAAGAAACACAGGACTAGGGACAAAAAAGGCAACGAGAGAACTTGCTCCACCAGGCCTAATCATTCTGTCAAGATGGAACTTGTTTGATAAAGGATTCACAGGGGAACTCTTGAGCAAGAATGACCACAGTTTGGGAGAGGTCATGACAGCCAGTGAGGGTGAGGCTTTATTGGACATGTTCAAGATGTCCGATGGGTAAACAACAGAGGGAACAGAGGGGAGATAAGCATGATTCCAAAACAAGACTATAAAAGAAAAGCCATCCCAGAGGGTTAAGAATTTCTGAAGACTAGGTAATCATAGAACGATCTCAAGATGGGGGAAGGAACCAAGAAAACCAGTCTCTCATCCCAGGAATTTAATAAGCACAGATTTTTAAAAGGAAACTAAAGAACATTTTCTCCACTGCTGGACTGTAAGCGCTTCCAGGAAAGAAAATGAGTCTCTCTCATGTCTGTGCTTCCATGACCAAGCACCATGTTTGACCTGCAACAGCCCTAAGTAAACACTGGATAAGCTGAAATGTAAACGCAACATTATCAATGATGATGACCAAAAAAACAGCTATCATGTGTAAGAAAAACATTCACCATGTTTATAAAGCTTTAAGACAGAAGCAACATTATATTGTGTGCTAAGTCGCTTCAGTCGTGTCTAACTGCAACCCCATGGACTGCAGCCCGCCAGGCTCCTCTGTGCGTGGGATTCTCCAGGCAAGAATACTGGAGTGGGCTGCCATTCCTTCCTTTCTCCAGGGGATCTTTCTGACCATGGGTGGAACCCAAGTCTCCTATGTCTCCTGCAATGGCAGGCAGGTTCTTTACCACTAGTACCACCTGGGAAGCTACTACAAGTCATGTAGTGCAGTCCCTTCACCCCCAAAACAAGAGGGAACCTTGAACACAGCCACACAGAAGCATGGGCATGAGAAGACTGAAGTAGAGACTGGAGTGATGCTGCCACAGCCAAGAAAAAACAAGGAGTGCCAGCAACCAGCTGAAGCGAGAAGAGGCAAGGATTCTTCCTTCCAGCCTTCAGAGGGAGCACAGCCCTGCCGACAGCTTGACATCAGACTTCTAATCTCCAGAACTGTGAGAGGACAATCTCTATTGTTTTAAATCATCAAGTTTTGGATACTCTGCTATGATGGCCTCAGGAAACTAACACAAAGGTAGTTGGCACTGCAGAAGCTGGGGCCAGATGGGAGAAGCGACCACAGGACTCACAGCCAACTTCCGAACCCTTGCTTCTGTCACTTGTACTGAAAGCACCCTGATTAAGAAATTGCTGTTCAGTCGCTTAGTTGCGTCCGACTCTTTGCAAACCCACGGACTGTAGCATGCCAGGCTTCCCTGTCCTTCACTGTCTCCTGGAGTTTGCTCAAACTCATGTTTACTGAGTTATTCCAACCATCTCATCCCTCTGACGCCCCCTTCAATCTTTCCCAGCATCAGGGTCTTTTCCAATGAGTCGGCTCTTTGCATCAGGAGGACAAAGTACTGGAGCTTCAGCATCAGTTCTTCAAGTGAATATTCAGGGTTTATGTCCTTTAGGATTGACTGGTTGGATCTCCTTGCAGTCCAAGAGTTAAGCAATAAGAAGACTGCAGAATAAATGCCTGGTCACTACCGGATCAGAACCTTTTACCATGGGTGGCAGCCAACCCAGTATTTGTCCAAGAAGCACTTCATTCTGCAACAGAAGTCTTCCCTTCACACTCAGTGGATAATAAAGCTCCCAACTGGCCCTACGTTTGCCATCTAGGACCACAGAGGGTAAGCACAAGGCACCATCATCCTCATGGAAACTACTCACACAGTTTTCATGAATAAAATGCACACAAGTCCCTGCCCCCATGGAGCTCACACTAGGAAAGGAAGCAGAGAAAACAGGATACACTACAAGTAATGGAAACAGTGAGGGATTCTATTTCCAGGACTCCAAAATTACTGCAGATGGTGATTGCAGCCATGAAATTAAAAGACGCTTGCTCCTTGGAAGAAAAGCTATGACAAACCTAGACAGCATATTAAGAAGCAGAGACATTACTTTGCTGACAAAGGTCCGCCTAGTCAAAGCAATGGTTTCTTCAGTAGTCAAGTATGGATGTGAGAGATGGACCATAAAGCTGAGCACCAGAAAACTGATGCTTTTGAACTGTGGTGTTGGAGAAGGCTCTTGAGAGTCCCTTGGACTGCAAGGAGATCCAACCAGTCAATCCTAAAGGAAATCAATCCTGAATATACATTGGAGGGACTGATGCTAAAGCTGAAGCTCCAATACTTTGGCCACCTGATGCAAAGGGCTGACTCATTAGAAAAGACCATGATGCTGAGAAAGATTGAAGGCAGGAGGAGAAGGTGACGACAGAGGATGAGATGGTTGGACGGCATCACCGACTCGATGAACATGAATCTGAGCAAACTCTAGGAGAGAGTGAAGGACAGGAAAACCTGGCATGCTGAAGTCCATGGGATCGCAAGAGTCGAACACGACTGAAGAGCAACAGCAACAAGTAATACACATGCTATGTTGGCGGGCAACAAGAGCTCGAGGAAAAAGTGTCTATGTCAATACAGGTTCAACGTTTAGACAAGGTGGTCATCGCTTCTCAGCCTTTGGCTAAGATCAAGTGTAGACAAGGTGGCCTTCTTGAAAAAGTGACACTTGGGTAAACATATGAAGAGTGGAAGGAAAATGCCGCATGGATTTTAGGGGATGAGCATTCTAGACAAAGAAACAGCAAACACAAAAGCCCCCAACAGGTACCACAGTCTTCCTGGTGGCTCAGTCAGTAAAGAGTCCACATGCGACGCAGGAGACCCAGGTTCAGTCCCTGGGTTGGGAAGATTTGGAGAAAGGAATGGCAACCCACTCTAGTATTCTTGCCTGGAGAATCCTGTGGACAGAGGAACCTGGCAGTTACAGTTCATGGGGTCTCAAAGAGTTGGACAGGATTCAGCAACTAACACACACAGACACACAAAAACAAACACAAACAGGAAGCATGTCTGGAACGTCCCAGGAACAGAGGGGAAGCCGGCACAGTTGTAGCTGAAGGAGGAAGAAGGGCAAGGAGAGAGGAGGAACAAGTTCAGAGCAGGACCGCATGCAGCCCCAGACTGAGGACTCTGACTTTTACTTCGATTGAGGCCAGAAGACAACAGAAGATGATGTGACCTGTCTTAGGAGGGGTTTATTTTCTGTTTTACTTAAACCTATTTAGTAAGTTCCTGAAAATCTGGGCTTTCCTTGTGGCTCAGCTAGTAAAGAATCCGCCTGCAATGCAGAAGACCTGGGTTTGATCCCTGGGTCGAGAAGATCCCCTGGAGATGGGAGAGGTTACCCACTCCAGCATTCTGTCCTGGAGAATTCCATGAATTGTATATAGTCCATGGGGTTGCAAAGAGCCGGACACCACTGAGTAACTTTCACTTCACTTCCTGAAAATCTGTTCATCCAATCTGCCAAGAGTATGGCTAAAAATATCTACCTGTTTGTGATTATGAATAATGATGATTATGAGAAACACAATGGTGACTTAACAGCACAGAGGTGCATCTGCCAAGAATGAACCATTCAGAGTTCCCAAGTCTGTTGGTTACTGTTGTGACAGTAACTATCCTCCTTGCTGAAAAGAACAATGCTTTGCAGTGCTGTAGTCTTGCTTCAGTGGAGCCCAGCCTGGCTCTGCATGAACCACAGACTGAGGTGAAGCCAGGGCAGGCGGAGAGCCACATCTAGAGCCCACTCTAGTAGTCCAGGCGAGACCTGCAAGTGCCTTGAGGCTGGGCAGTAGCAGGAAAGGCGGTGAGATGAGAAGAGGCGGTGAGAATTGGGTCTGGTTCTAAATTTGGCTGATGGACCTAGGACAGAGGTCAGCAGGCCTCAGTCCACAGGCCACACTTACTTATTTCTGTAAATAAAGTTTATTGAAACACAGCAATGCTCATCAGTTGACACAAAGTCTATGGCTGTTTTGTGCTAGGGGGCAGAGAAGACTGTGACAGAGACTGCACAGCCTGCAGAGCCAAAAATATTTACTAACTGGCCCTTTAAAGAAAGAATCTGCTGATTCTCAACCTAGAATATGAGGTAAAAAGAAAAGAGAATGTTTTAAGCCTGAAGAAGAGTGAAGTGTTAGTCACTCAGTCGTGTCCAACTCTTTGCAACCCCACGAACTATATAGCCCACCAGGCTCCTCTGTCTATGGAATTCTCCAGACAAGAATACTGGAGTGGGTTGCCATTCCCTTCTCCAGGGGATCTTCCCTAGCCAGGGATTGAACCCAGGTCTTCTCCACTGCAGGTCGATTCATTACCATCTGAGCCACAAGGGATCCCCATTTTAAGCTTAGGCAACTAGAAAAAAAATGAGTTATCACTTACTGAGATAGGGTTCTAGGAAAAAATAAGATGTAAGGAAATATCACGAACTTGATTTTGAATGTGTTAACTATGAGACGTGTATCAAATGAACTTCACACTGAAGTTCAAAGAACAGGCCTGAGCTGGAGGTACCAACTTCGTTAAATTAGAAATACTAATTAAATTCCCAGGAAACTGGATAAAATTAATAAGAGAATAAAGCATAGAAATGGAGAGGAAAAGAGGTTAAATATTGAGCCCTTGAACCCTGACCTTTAGAAGCTTGGGAAATGAAAAAGACTCATACAAAGAACTAAGAAGCAACAGATGGAGACAGGATGAAAATCAGGAGTGTAATGCTCTGAAGTTGAAGAGAGTGTTTCAAGGAGAAGAAGGCCAAAGCCATGTGGAATGGAGCTGACAGGTCAGACCAGACAGTGACTCAGAGCTGACCACAGGAGGCCTCACCTGATGGGACTCGACTCAGCAAGGTCCAAGGACAGAAAGAGGAGACTAAAGATAGGCAACTCATTCTAGAAATTCTGTTGTGAAGGGGTGCAGAGAAGTGGGGTGGAAGTCAGCAGGGGATATGAGATCAAGAGAGCTCTTTTTTATTTACTCCCATGATGCGAGAAGGAAGAGCATGTACAATGGCTGTTTAAACAAAAATAAAAGGTTTCCACTTGAGATGGAGAACCAGATGAAGCAGGAGAGACGACGGGAACTGCTGTAGCAATGGCTCTGGGCAGTGAAAGGAGATGGGATCCATGGTACAGACGGCAGCAAGGGCAGGGAAGTTCAACTATGACAAGAACTGGCCGCACTTACTGGTTGGCAGTGGAGGCAGGATCAAAGCTGAAGGAGGTAGGTTCCCTTTGCCTGCATCTGTTCTCTTCACAAAACTGGAAGCTGGGCCACCAGGCAATAGTGTACATGGAGAAGAGGTGTTACAGATTAGAGAAGGTATGAAATAGACTGAAACAGACTGTGGGAGAGTCAACAAGGAAATACCGTACAATTACCCACTAGTATTAAGGGTCCACTTGAGTTTGTGATGATGGCTCTGAAATGAGACTGCTAGTATGGTTTTTCTCTAGCCTTATTTCGCAGCAAGAGACCAAGAACAGGAGGGGACTGGGACTTAAGACGAGGATCATACTTTAAGGGAGGAAGACAGTGAGAGAAAGGCCGGAGGCGTGACAGCAGTGACTGGCCATGAAATTTCCGCAGGCTGAGGAGGGGGTAAGGACACGAGGAGGGGGAATATGAGGAAAGTAAAAAGGTGATGGGTCAATGGACTGTAGCCCCGAGGAAACACTGAGGATTTGGGCACAGAGGGGTGAGCTAAAAAGCCAAAGGTGGTGGTCAGAAAGTCGCTGAGACTGAAAAATCTAGAATCTGACCATGGCAGTGAGTGGCTGGAGTCAGAGGGAAGGAAAGGTCGCTGAAGGGGAGGAGCTCAAGAAACAGAGAGGTCGGAATTCTGGAAGGATCATCCCACACAGCTACTGAAATCATCACAAATTAAGACAGAAACAGTGCTGGACAAATAGTGGACATAACGAGTCCTGTGGGTGAGCAGGCTTTGGAATATAAGCCTCAACAAGGGAGAGAAGTGGAGAATACTGTTAGGTGACACGAGATTCAAACCAATGTGTTTTCAGGGTGGAGGAAGAATGGTCTAGAAGAAGAAACGAGAAAGCAACGGAGAAAGAGGTCAGATCCAGTGAGAGCACTAAGGGGAAGGGACGCTGACAGAGCATGATTTTGCTGGTGGCTGGGCACAAGGCTTTCAGAATTTGGGGAAGTGGGGAAGGAAAGGTACATGTGACAAACCACATAAAGATTAGAGACTGGGAGATGAGGCACGAGGACAGGGGGAGACGGGGTAGCTGACATGAGTGGGCCTAAGGGGCATGCCGAGACGACTCGCTGTAGCGAGGAGCAGCAGGAGCCTGCTGAGAGCGGGCAGGGTTCCAAGTCCCCAGGACACTTTGCTGATGCAGTGAAGTTTTTAAGTCCCTCCCCATCCCACAAGCTCTTCCCTGGACAATTTCCAGCATCCCCGGTGGGGTCTGATCATGGTAAGACAAGCAGCACTGCTGGTGGCACCATAGGACAAGGCAGAAAAAGGAGAAAACACAACTGGAATCCTGAACCTTTCTCCTAGTAGATCACCACAGCTTCTCCAAGCAGTGTAACCAGGAAACACTTCAGACACAGGCATCGTTTATTACTAACATGTTTTGGCCTGAGCCTCTCTTATTTAATAATTAGCAGATTTACATAGAAGCATTTATATTTGCCTTAGGAGGGACCTACAGTGATGCCTAATGAGAGTTATAGTAACAGAAACTCCACAGTTAACTTTTAATCGACAAGTTATCCTAGACCATGAAGATGGATTGTTCAGAGGTGACAGTACATTAAACAAGAGCAGAGTTGACAATCAGATATTACATTATTAGATGATATGATGATCAATGCAGGTCTCTTAGCACCTGCTTTTTCCTACTTAGAATCTTAACTATTATAATAATTATAAAGTCAATAATTATTACATTTGATAGAAAAGTTCACTTAGCGAAAAGATAGATATCTTAAAAGATACACTTCCCAACAAAGACAACCATGGATATCAACCATGAGCTCATTAATTATAAAGAAATTAACTTCTACAACAGTTAAACTATCAATGAGACAGTTACAAGACATCATCATATCAGGTGAACTTATTATGGCTCATTTATATTAATACTTCTGTAGTTAAGAGTTCAAACTTCTATTCTATTTTCTTTTTTGGCCATATTGCAAGGCTTATGGGATCTTAGTTCCCTGACCAGGTGTTGAACCCAGGCCCTCAGCAGTGAGAGCACAGAGTCGTAATCACTGGACTATCAGGGAATTCCCCAGGCAAACTTTACATACTCTGAAAATTTACAGAAAAGGTTCTATGACAATGTAGAATGAAGACAATGAAATCCATAATCAGAGGCATTATTCTGACCATTATTTCAATCCTGACCATTATTTCAATCTTGCATTTGCAGAATATTTTATCCTAAAAAAAAAAAAGTATCAACCAAAGTCCTAAAATCTGCAGAACCAAATTTAGTCTTAAGCTCCCTGCCATCAGAGACAAAGACCTGGCCTTGTCTGAAAAAAAGCATGAAAGTTATAGAAAACAGCCAGCTTCAACACATCACTATCAAAACATCAAAATGAACAGACATTAACAAAACCCACTGTAATGACCTGAATCTTTAAACCACTGCTTGCAGGATTTTAAAAAGTCGCTGTTCATTTTATCCTGCCGTGGAAATGTCACAACTGGAACAGAGAGCTCCCAGGTATGAAGGTGAGGCTTACCTGATGCACCAATGGGGGAGGTAGCAGGGGTCATGTTGTGGACGTTGAGACCAAGGCTCTGGGAGGGGCCTGGAGCTGATGCTGCTATAGGAGGTCCGGGGGGGTTCTCCCTCTGGGGAGAAGTGAGAGGGGTGGTAGGCTGGGAGGTCTGTCCACCAGCAAGTCGTGCAAGGCGCCTCCGTCGGATCTACAATGAGGGGGGAAAAGCATTCTGTGAAAAACAGCAGAAACACAACTCTGCATGAGAATAACAATACTAATGCTATCAATAACCATACCTGAGCATTAAAAACTAAACATGCCTTGAGAAAAAAGGACTCATTCGAGACAAACAATAACTCTGTGTGGCAGTATTTTCATAAGTTACCAACTAATTTTTAAAAATTGCATCTTAATTGCTTTACCACTAGTTTATCAAACCTTCTTGAGTGACACTGTGAATTTACAATAAGCATACTACACTTTTCAACACATTAAAGCTCCTTGTTATTGTAATAAAATCCACAGACTTGGTCATTTTAAATAGAATTTAAAACAAATACACACTGTGTCTGGCTGAGTCCCTTAGATGTTCATCTCAAACTACCACAACATTGTTAATTGGCTATATGCCAATGCAAAATAAAAAGTTTAAAGTTTAAAAATATAATAAATATCCAATATAATTCCCTAAAACAATGAGAAAATAACAAAAGTTACATAAGAGATTTTACTCTCATTTTTAAGAACAAAATGATTAGGTTTAACTTTCAATAAAAATATTATCTATAATTTCCTCCTTACAATTATATCCCAGAGTTATCAAGTGATCACAAATATGTACCACAGAAGCCCAGTGGACCACAGAAATGGTTCTCCCACATTTTGACTGTCATTAATTCATAACCAGGCAATGAACTCTGAGCACCTGCCCTCCCACGCAGTGGGCATATGTGACAATTATGATGAAGTTTCTGGCTCTAAGTGGGCATCAGAGAACCAAACCAATTAGGCTGCTCACACTCTTTCCATTACGAATAAAGAAGGTAAAAAAGTTAAATTACAGCAAACGTTAATGGGGATGGACACTATCCGAATTAAGAATTTATAACTCATTCTAACATTGGTGGAAATCTGCACCTTCTATGGTTCAGACAACAGGAATGTCCTGACTCTTGGCCCCAAAGTTGAGAAGCCTCTCCTATAAATATATCTACCAAGGAATTTATACAAAATCCTTAAGTTGTTTGGTTTTTCAACTATCTCCTTAACTAGATTAAATTCCTTGATGGAAAGAAATATTAACAGGGCTTATTTATTTAAATAAAAACTGATGCTTCTAGTAATGTTCTAAGTACTTTACACCTTACTATTTACTCCTCATAATAACCCACTGAAGCAGGTACCTATGTACATTTTGTATATGAGCAAACCGAGGTACAGACAGGTTAGATGTCTTGCCTAATGGGTCAGTGGCAGAGCTGGAATTTGAACTCACTAAAATCTAGCTTTAGTGTCTGTGCTCCTATCACTAAAGCTGGCCATATCTAGGGGTCTCAAAAACACTTTCAGAGGGTCTGTAAAGCCAAATATTAAGACATTTGCCTTTTTCACTCTCATTCTCACGTGTCAAGTGGAGTTTTCCAGAGGCTACATGACAAGTGTGCTGCAGCAAATTAAATAAAAAAGTTAATGAGATTCCAGCTGTCTTCCATTAAATTAGACATTTAAAAGAATTGCGAAAGTAAAAACAATGTCACTCACTGAATTTGTTCTGGAAAATGTAGTTATTTTCGTACAGTTCTGTTCAGTCACTCAGACGTCTCTGACTCTTTGTGACCCCATGGACTGCAGCACGCCAGGCTTCCCCGTCCTTCACCAGCTCCTAGAGTTTGCTTAAACTCATGTTCATCGGGTCAGTGATGCCATCCATCCATCTCCTGCTCTGTCATCCCCTTCTTCTCCTGCCTTCAATCTTTCCCAGCATCACGGTCTTCTCCAGAGTCAGTTCTTTGCATCAGATAGCCAAAGTATTGGAGCTTCAGCTTCAGCATGTCCTTCCAATGAATATTCAGGACTGATTTCCTTTTGGATGGACTGGCTGGATCTTCTTGCTGTCCAGGGGACTCTCAAGAGTCTTCTCCAACACCACAGTTCAAAAGCATCAGTTCTTCCACACTCAGCTTTCTTTATGGTCCAACTCTCACATCCACACATGACCACTGGAAAAACCATAGCTTTGACTAGGCAGACCTTTGTCAGCAAAGTAATGTCTCTGCTTTTTAATACACTGTCAAGGTTTGTCATAGCTTTTCTTTCAAGGAACAGCTGTCTTTTAATTTCATGGCTGTCTACAGTGATTTGGGAGCGCAACCAAATAAAGTCTCTGTTTCTGGTGTTTCCCCATCTATGTGCCATGAAGTGATGGGACTAGATGCCATTATCTTAGTTTTTGTATGAGTTTTAAGCCAGCTTTTTCACTTTCCTCTTTCACGTTCATCAAGAGGCTCTCTAGTTCCTCTTCACTTTCTGCCATAAGGGTGGTGTCATCTGCATAGCTGAGGTTATTGATATTTCTCCCATCAATCTTGATTTCAGCTTGTGCTTCATCCAGACCAGCATTTCTCATGATGTACTCTGCATATAAGTTAAATAAACAGGGTGACAATATACAGTCTAGATGTACTCCTTTCCCAATTTGGAACCAGTCTGTTGTTCCATGTTCAGTTTTAACTGTTGCTTCTTAACCTGCATACAGATTTCTCAGGAGGCAGGTAAGGTGGTCTGGTATTCCCATCTCCTGAAGAATTTTCCATAATTTGTTATGAACCACACTGTCAAAGGCTTTGGTGTAGTCAATAAAGCAGAAGCAGATGTTTTTCTAGAACTCTCTTGCTTCTTTGATGATCCAATGGATGTTGGCAATTTGATCTCTGATTCCTCTGTGCCTTTTCTAAATCCAGCTTGAACATCTGGAAGTTCTCAGTTCAGGCAATGTTAAAGATAAGCTTGGGAGAATTTCAAGCATGTAATTTAAAACTTTGATACCATGTAAAATAAGTGCAATTCTGTGGTAGTCTGAACATTCTTTGGCACTGCCTTTCTTTGGGATTGGAATGAAAACTGACCTTTTCCAATCCTGAAGCCACTGCTGAGTTTCCCAAATTTGCTGGCATACTGAATGCAGCACTTTCGCAACATCGTCTTTTAGGACTTGAAACAGCTCAGCTGGAATTCCATCACCTCATCACTAGCTTTGTTTGTAGTGATGCTTCCTAAGGCCCACTTGACTTCGCATTCCAGGATGTCTGGGCTAGGTGAATGATCACACCATCATGGTTATCTGGGTCATTAGTATCTTTTTTGTACAGTTCTTCTGTGTATTCTTGCCACCTTTTCCTAATATCTTCTGCTTCTGTTAGGTCCATACCATTTCTGTCCTTTATTGTGACTATCTTTCCATGAAATATTCCCTTGGTATCTCTAATTTTCTTGAAGAGATCTCTAGTCTTTCCCATTCTATTGTTTTCCTCTATTTCTTTGCATTGATCACTGAAGAAGGCTTTCTTATCTCTCCTTGCCATTCTTTGGAACTCTACATTCAGATGGATATATCTATTCTTTTCTCTTTTGCCTTTAGCTTCTCTTCTTTTCTCAGCTATTTGTAAGGCCTCCTCAGATGACCATTTTGCCGTTTTGCATTTGTTTTTCTTGGGGATGGTCTTGATCACTGCTTCCTGTACAATGTCATGAACCTCTGTCCATAGTTCTTCAGGCACTCTAATCAGATCTAATTCCTTGAATCTATCTGTCACTTCCACTGTATAATCATAAGTGATTTGATTTAGGCATACCCGAATGGTCTAGTGGTTTTCCCTATTTTCTTCAATTTAAGTCTGAATTTTGCAATAAGGAGTTCATGATCTGAGCCACATATGAATTAAACAACAACCACAGAAAACTAACCAAACTGATCACATGGACCACAGCCTTGTCTAACTCAATGAAACTATGAGCCATGCCATGTAGGGCCACCCAAGACAGACGGGTCATGGTGGACAGTTCTGACAAAACATGGTCCACTGAAAAAGGGAATGGAAAAGCACTTCAGTATTCTTGCCTTGAGAACCCCATCAACAGTATGAAAAGGCAAAAACATATGACACTGAAAGATGAACTCTTCAGGTCGGTAGATACCCAATATGCTACTGAAGAAGAGTGGAGTAATAACTCCAGAAAGAATGAAGACACAGAGCCATAGCAAAAACAATGCCCAGTTGTAGATGTGACTGGTGATGGAAGTCCGATGCTGTAAAGAACAATATTGCATAGGAACCTGGAAAGTTAGGTCCATGAATCAAGGTCAATTGGAAGTGGTCAAATAGGAGCTGGCAAGACTGAACATCATCATTTTAGGAATCAGTGAATGAAAATGGACTGGATTGGGCAAATTTAATTCAGATGACCATTATACCTACTACTGTGGGCAAGAATCTCTTAGAAGAAATGGAGTAACCCTCATAGTCAACAAGAGTCCAAAATGTAGTACTTGGGTGTCATCTCAAAAATGACAGAATGACTCTGTTCATTTCCAAGGCAAACCATTCAATATCACAGTAATTCAAGTCTATGCCTCAGGCACTAATGCCGAAGAAGCTGAAGTTGAACGGTTTTATGATGACCGACAAGATCTTCTAGAACTAACACCAAAAAAAGTTGTCCTTTTCATCATAAGGGACTGGAATGCAGAAGTAGGAAGTCAGTTATTTTCATTAAAAACATGTTATTGATATTAACACTGTTGTTGTTTTTTCAGTCACCAAGTCAGGTCCAATTCTTTGTGACCCCATGGACTGCAGCATGCCAGGCTTCCCTGTCCTTCACCATCTCCTGGAGTTTGCTCAAACTACCATTGAGTCAGTAATGCTATCAAACCATCTCAACCTCTGCTTCTCTCTTCTCCTTCTNTGTGACCCCATGGACTGCAGCATGCCAGGCTTCCCTGTCCTTCACCATCTCCTGGAGTTTGCTCAAACTACCATTGAGTCAGTAATGCTATCAAACCATCTCAACCTCTGCTTCTCTCTTCTCCTTCTGCCTTCAGTCTTTCCCAGCATAAGAGTCCCTTCCAATGAGTCAGCTCTTCCAATTAGGTGGCCAAAGTACTGGAGCTTCAACTTCAGCATCAGTCATTCCAGTGAATACTGAGCGTTGATTTCCTTTAGGATCAACTGGTTTATCTCCTTGCAAGGAGACAAGAGACTCTCAAGTCTTCTCCAGCCAACAATTTGAAAGCACCAGTTCTTCAGCACTCAGCCTTCTTTATGATTCAACTCTCACATCTGTACATGACTACTGGAAAAAACCATAGCTTTGACCATACAAACTTTTGTTTGCAAGTGATGTCTCTGCTTTTTAATATGCTATCTAGGTTTGTCAAACTTTCCTTCCAAGGACAACAAGCTTCCCTTTTAATTTCATGGCTGCAGTCACTGTCTGCAGTGACTTTGCAGCCCTAGAAAATAGACACTACTTCCCCTTTTACCCCTTCTATTTGCCATGAAGCAATGGGACGGGATGTCATGATCTTAGCGTTTTGAATGTGGAGTTTTAAGCCAGCTTTTTCACTCTCCTCTTACCACCTTTAAAAAGAGGTTCTTCAGTTCCTCTTCATTTTCTGCTACCGACATATCATGACTTTTATTATTTTTTTAAAGAATTAATAAATATTTTTCTAAATTTCTCAGTTTTCAGTTCTCTCAAGTGAAGTGAAAGCCGCTCAGTTATGTCTGACTCTTTGTGACCCCATGAACTATACAGTCCATGGAGTTCTCCAGGCCAGAATACTGGAGTGGGTAGCCTTTCTCTTCTCCAGGTACTCTTACCAAACTAATATGGTAAAATACTGATGGATATAAACCACCTAAACAAAAAGTCACTGGGAGCCTCAATATTTTCTAAGAGTATAAAGGAGACCTGAGACCAACACCTCTGAGAATGGCTGCGCTTCCCTGGCTGCCTCTTGCTCACTTATCTCTATCTCCCTAAAGCCTAGCTTGGCATCCGGTCTCTACATGAGAACCGGACAGGGGAGGGGAAAAGCGGAAGTCATCACCAGTCCTCCGATGAGGACTGCAAGTGGAAGCTGTCACCAGTTCTGTGATGGAAAACTCAGTGATGGAGCACTGGAGTCTGAACTGCAGAGAGCCCAGTGACTAGTGTTACTTGTCAGCAGAAAATTTCATTCACGTTAGCTGAAAAAAGTTAATAATCACCAAAGCTTAACCACTGTTTTAAAAGCAGTAATATTCATTCCCACTGAGTTTTCACCCCCCTCAGAACCCACTGTCATCAGTTTACAAAGTTAGCACTTTGAAATCAAACTAAACACGAAAAGGAAGTCGAGTTGCCTATCCTACACCAGGCCCTGGAGCAAGAAGTGGCAATCCACTCCAGTATTCTTGCCTGGGAAATCCCACGAACAGAGAAGCCTGGCAGGCTGCAGTCCATGGGGTCACAAAGAATCGGACGTGACTGAGCACATGCCATGTGCTTTGCTGACATGTTCTGATGTATTGATTTCCCAGGAAATAATGAGGAGAGGATCAGTTTGCTGTTCACTTAGTGCATTAACTGGTAGGGGTGTAATATAACTTCTCCCTCTTGGGCAATTTAAAAAAACAAAATTTGCTTCCGTAATGAAAGGAAACAAATGAAAAAAATTAGCCTCTAGGGCTTTAATGAATATGACCCCTGTGTAAAAGTGAAGGTCACCTAGTTGTGTCTGACTATTAGTGATCCCATGGACAGTCCACAGAATTCTCCAGGCCAGAATACTGGAGTGGGTAGCCCTTCCCTTCTCCAGGGGATCTTTCTAACCCAGGGATCGAACCCAGATTTTCCACATTGCAGGCAGATTCTTTACCAGCTGAGCCACAAGAGAAGCCCATAACCCCTGTAAGAAAGTAAAAAAAAAAAGTAGAAATTATTATTTATTTTTTGGCCCCACCACACAGTTTGTACGAACTTAGTTCCCTGACCAGGGCTCGAACCCATGCTCTCAGCAGTAAAAAACATGGAGTCTTAAACAATGGCCCACCAGGGAATTCCCTATGAATTATTTATTACTGACTGCTGCTGCTGCTGCTGCTAAGTCACTTCAGTCGTGTCCGACTCTGTGTGACCCCACAGACGGCAGCCCACCAGGCTCCCCCATCCCTGGGATTCTCCAGGCAAGAATACTGGAGTGGGTTGCCATTGCCTTCCCCGTATTACTGACTAGATCTACCCAAAGTTATCCTTTCAACATCTGTGTCTTGCTAACATGAAATTAAATTGCAGTTATATATATGTTAAAAGTTGGTTGCCTAGCAACAATGACTGTATATCCAGTTTAACAGAAATAAGAATATTTGTCTTGAAAATAAAAAGAAAAACTTCAAGAAACTAACAAAGTTGTTCTCTCATGAACACTTCACTGGAGTGGATGGAGGAGGTGGACCAGAAAACACCCCTGCCCCAAACCGTTCCCAACCCAGTGAGTAAGCCAGAGAGACAGGGTCTGTGTTCAGCTTCCCTTCATCTCCTCAACCCTGACTCTCCACCAAGTTCTGCTCCTTCCACATGAGTCTACCCTCTGTTCTCAGCTCCTCTGTCACCATCTTCTCTAGGCCACCACCCTCTCTTACCAGGAACTCTGCAAAAGCTTCTTAATGGATCCACCTGGGTCCAATCTGGCCTGGTGGGCAACAGTTAACAGGATTGCAGAGAGTCACATAGGACTGAGAAACTGAACACGCACACAAACACTTTCAAAACTTTGTGAGTGCTAAGTCGCTTCAGCTGTGTCCAACTCTTTGTGACCCTATGGACTGTAGCCTGCCAGGCTCCTCTGTCAAAAGGATTCTCCAGGCAAGAATACTAGAGTGGGTTGCCACTCCCTTCTCCAGGGGAATCTTCTCAACCCAAGATCGAACGCGAGTCTTCTGTCTCCTGCACTGGTAGGTGAGTTCTCTACCACTAGCACCACGTGGGAAGCCCGGGAAAGCTTTAGATTTCTGAAATGCAAATCAAAAGCACACAGAGCTAACACCTCACACGCACCTTAGGATGGCTAGTATCAAACAAAAAAGACATAAAATAACAACTGTGAGCAAGGGTGTAGAGGAATTGGAACACTTACACACTGTTGGTAAGAATGTAAAATGGTGCAGCCACTAGGGAAAACAGAATGGCAGTTCCTTAAGAAATTAAAAATCTAATCACCATATAATCCAGTAATTCCACTTTTAGGTATATACCCAAAAGACCTGAAAGGGGGGACTCAAACAGGCATTTGTTTCAGTTCAGTTGCTCAGTCGTGTCCGACTCTTTGCGACCCCATGAATCACAGCACGCCAGGCCTCCCTGTCCATCACCATCTCCTGGAGTTCACTCAGACTCACGTTCATCGAGTCCGTGATGCCATCCAGCCATCTCATCCTCAGTCGTCCCCTTCTCCTCCTGCCCCCAATCCCTCCCAGCATCAGAGTCCTTTCCAATGAGTCAACTCTTCTCATGAGGTGGCCAAAGTACTGGAGTTTCAGCTTTAGCATCATTCCTTCCAAAGAAATCCCAGGGTTGATCTCCTTCACAATGGACTGGTTGGATCTCCTTGCAGTCCAAGGGACTCTCAAGTCTTCTCCAGCACCACAATTCAAAAGCATCAATTCTTCGGCGCTCAGCCTTCTTCACAGTCCAACTCTCACATCCATACACGACCACAGGAAAAACCATAGCCTTGACTAGACGGACCTTAGTCGGCAAAGTAATGTCTCTGCTTTTGAATATACTATCTAGGTTGGTCATAACTTTTCTTCCAAGGAGTAAGCGTCTTTTAATTTCATGGCTGCAGTCACCATCTGCAGTGATTTTGGAGACAAAAAAATAAAAGTCTGATACTGTTTCCACTGTTTCCCCATCTATTTCCCATGAAGTGATGGGACCAGATCCCATGATCTTCGTTTTCTGAATGTTGAGCTTTAAACCAACTTTCTTGCTTTCTTCTTTCACTTTCATCAAGAGGCTTTTTAGTTCCTCTTCACTTTCTGCCATAAGGGTNCTGCAGTCACCATCTGCAGTGATTTTGGAGCCCCCCAAAATAAAGTCTGACACTGTTTCCACTGTTTCCCCATCTATTTCCCATGAAGCGATGGGACCAGATGCCATGATCTTCGTTTTCTGAATGTTGAGCTTTAAGCCATATGACAATTCTATTTCTAGCTTTTTGAGGCATCTCCATGCCATTTTCCATAGTGGCTGCACCAACTTATATTCCCACCAACAGTGTAGGAAGGTTTAGGGAAGCCTATTTTTTAAAACTGCATTTCACTTAGTCACTAATGAAGTCATCTTTCCAATTATTTTACTATTCATTTCTATTTTACTTTCTGTGAGTGGTCGTTTTCTTTTGAGATATCTGTTCTTCCCTTGTTAATTTGTTAAGGATTTTTGAATCTAATTAGTGTAATCAATCTTCTGTTGTTAGTTCTGTTGTAAATATTTTCTTGCAGCCTGTCATTTGTCTCTTGACTTTGTTTATGGAATTTCTTGCCAAGTGGTGAATTTTAATTTCCATGTAGTCAAATCTGTTCCTCTTTCCCTTTAAATCTTCTGAGTTGTGTGCCTTCTTAAAACGGCTATCACTATTTTAAGATTATTAAAATAATCTGTTTTCTTCTAGTATTTATACAGCATTTCATTTACATTTACTCTAAATCCATATAAAATTTATATTTAAGAATGGGGTGAGGTGAGGGATCTAACTTAAGTTTTATTCTCCCTCCTCAAGTTTTATTCTCCCCTACTCTTTCTCACCTGATCTGAAAGCATACTCTTACAATATACTAAATTCCCACATGTACAGAGTTTTGTTTGCAAACTCTCTTCTCTTCTACTGATTTTATTTTGCTCTTTGGTAGATTAAAAAAAAATCTGTTGTTCCATGTCCAGTTCTAACTGTTGCTTCCTGACCTGCACACAGATTTCTCAAGAGGCGAGAATAATATATTAAATTCAGTTTTGAAAATGAGCCCAAATATTTATTGTTACATGTGTATAGTTTCCTGTTCCTTATTTCTTCCCCCTAAACTTCTGTCTTAATTTTTATCCCAGTAACAGAAAGTGTGAAAGTCGGGATGACTACCAGATTTGAAACAAAATAAGAGCAGTCAGTCCCCTGGATCCATCCTCCTCTTCCTTCTGCTGATGCCCACTCCCCAGAGGTGAGTAGTTTGAGCCATTTTAGCTATTTCCTCCAACATCTGTCTTCTTATTCTGAAATAATACGTGTATACTCTTATTTCCTTATTTTAGAATGTTTAATTTTCTATTGACTTCTTGAAAAATGAGGCATTTCCTCTTCTAAATTCATTTTAGAATTAGCTTAAGTTTTTCTGATTTACTTAATTGAAAAGAAAAAAAAATTTTTTTTTTGCCACACCACACACAGCATATGGAACCTTAGTTCTCTGACCAGGGATTAAACCTGCAGCCTTTGCATTGGAAGCACAGAGTCTTAACCACTGGAAGTGAAAGTCGCTCAGTCGTGTTGGACTCTTTGTGACCCCATGGACTGTAGAGTCTATGGAATTCTCCAGGCCTGAATTCTGGAGTGGGTAGCTATTCTCTTCTCCAGGGGATCTTCCTAACCCAAGGATTGAACCCAGGTCTCCCACACTGCAGGCAGATTCTTTACCAGCTGAGCCACCAGGGAAGCCCCTTAACCACCCGACTGTCAGGTAAATCCCTGAAGATATCCATTTTAAAATCATCATATGAAGGAAATGAGAAAGAAACATGTATAGCTAGAGGATCTGCCCAACCCAGAGGTTGAACCCAGGTCTCCCACATTGCAGGTGGATTCTTTACCAGCTGAGCCACAAGGGAAGCCCAAGAATATCAGCAGCAGCAGCAGCAAAGTAAAATATCTTCATCTTTTTATTTTACTTTAATTCCCTTCTTTGCTATTTTTGTGCATTTTCCTTTAACATAATAGTGTCAGTCTGTAAAGCATGACACCCGCCCCCCGCCAACAGTCCCCAAAATTCCACTGGTGTTTTGACTGGGACTGTAATGAGTGTATAGACTGCTTATGGTTTTGACTCATTTGCAGTACTGTGTGCTCTCATTCAGGGATATGGTTTATCAATACACTTGTTTTATAACTTCCAGTAACATTTGAAAGTTTTCCTCAACAAACAGGCTCATTTTAAAGAAAATTTGTAATTTTTACTGCTACTGAGAATGAGTTCTTTTTCCTGTTTTCTAGACAGATTTCTAGATGTATATATTGGAGTTTTTAAGTAGAAAATAACATCTTCAAATAATAACAATTTTATTATTTTATTCCTCAAATGTGTATATGTGTGCATGTAATATTATCTTCAATTATTTTTGTCATCTTACCACTTTGCTCAGGATCTCTAGAGAAGAGATAAACAAGAGAAACAACAGCAAGCATCTCCATCTTTTTCCTAGCTTTAAAGAGAGTATCTTTGGAGTTTCACCATTGACTCTTGTCAGGGTTAAAGAAAGTTTCTGAAATATGTCTTTCATTAAGTTAGTTTCTTTTTATTTTTAGCCTCCTGAATTTTTAAAAAATCAGGAAAGGGGCCTGAATCTTATTAAATGCCTTTTTCAGGTCTATAGAACATAGTTTTTCTCACTTATTTTCTAATGCTTAATCAGCTTTACATTTGAGAATAAGTCTATGTGGCTGAAGTATATTACGAAATGACAGGATTTACTTTGCTAATATTTTGTTTAGAGTCTCTGCGTATATATTTATACATGATCTAAGGTTTCTTTTCTGTGTGAGTTTCACGGCTGTCTTGTTATTAAAGTTAAGCAGGCATCATGAAATCTTTTTTTTTTTTTTTTTTTTCCCTTTTTGGGCTTCCCTGGTGGCTCAGTGGTAGAGAGTCCACCTGCCAATGCAGGAGACATGAGTTCCATCCCTGATCCGGGCAGATCTCCCCCGTCGAGGAGCAACTGAGCCTGCGCGCCGCAACTCTCGAGCCTGTGCTCCAGAGCCTGGGGGCCGCAGCTCCTGCAGCCCCCGTGGCCTAGAGCCTGTGCTCCACAACGAGGGAAGCCACCGCAGTGAGAAGTCCTCGCACTCGACTAGAGAAAGTCCACACAGCAATGAAGAGCCAACACAGCCAAACATAACCAATTAAGTTTTGTCCCCATCTTTTTAATGTTCTGGAACAATCTACCCAGGGATCACGTACTTCTCAAAGGTCTGAGCACTCTCCCATAAAACTGAGTGGGACTTTGCCTTTCTCTAGATCTTTTAAGACCTTTTTAAGGTGCTTCCAACCTACTGTGGGAGAGGGGCAGTTGGGGGCCCATAATCAACTTTCATGCCTGGCATGTTCAGCAGGCATGAGAACGCAGAAGGGTCCTGGGCAAGATTTAGGCCTTTACAAGAGGAAGTGTGGCTTCAGATGGTTCAAATATTTTTCTTAAGATCACTAATATCTTTGTCTTCCTTTGACTTCTTGAATTTTCTCCTTTTTCTCTGTTCTTTCCAAGGTTCAATTCAGTTCAGTCGCTCAGTCGTGTCTGATTATTTGCGACCCCATGAACCGTAGCACGCCAGGCCTCCCTGTCCACCACCAACTTCCAGAGTCCACACAAACCCATGTCCATTGAGTCGATGATGCCATCCAACCATCTCATCCTCTGTCTTATCCTCCTGCCCTCAATGTTTCCCAGCATCAGGGTCTTTTCCAATCAGTCAGCTCTTCGCATCATGCGGCCAAAGTATTGGAGTTTCAGCCTCAACATCAGTCCTTCCAACGAACCACCCAGCACTGATCTGCTTCAGGATGGACTGGTTGGATCTCCTTGCAATCCAAGGGACTCTCAAGAGTCTTCTCCAACAGCACAGTTCAAAAGCATCAGTTTTTCAGTGCTCAGCTTTCTTTATAGTCCAACTCTCACATCCATACATGACCACTGGAAAAAACATAGCCTTGAGACAGACCTTCGTTGGCAAAGTAATGTCTCTGCTTTTTAATATGCTGTTTAGGAGAAGGCAATGGCACCCCACTCCAGTACTCTTGCCTGGAAAATGCCATGAACGGAGGAGCCTGGTAGGCTGCAGTCCTTGGGGTCGCACAGAGTCAGACGCGACTGAAGAGACTTAGCAGCAGCAGGTTGGTCATAACTTTCCTTCCAAGGAGTAAGCGTCTTTTAATTTCATGGCTGCAATCACCATCTGCAGTGATTTTGGAGCCCATAAAAATAAAGTCAGCCACTGTTTCCCCATCTATCTGCCATGAAGTGATGGGACCGGATGCCATGATCTTAGTTTTCTGAATGTTGAGCTTTAAGCCAACTTTTTCACTCTCCTCTTTCACTTTCATCAAGAGGCTCTTTAGATACCCTATCAAATGATGATGCCCTTCCTGGACTCAACCATTTTCCAATTTAACAGCCCCTGTTCTGCCTTCTGCCTGAAGTGTCCCTTCACTCCCTCCTGCCTGATGGACCTACATTCAGTCAGAGGTCAGAATGAGACAACTATCACTCTAGAAAATGTTATGGACAGAGGAATATGGAGAACATTTCATTGCCAAGGCAGAGTAAGGGCTCTCATGTTGGGTTAAGACTCATTTTGCCTTTGTGACTCAACCTGCCCTTTTCAAGAAAGAGAGTTAAAGGGACTTCCTGGTGGTCCAGTGAGTAAGATGCTACGCTCCCAATGCAGGGTGCCTGGGTTCAATTCCTGGTCAAGGAACTAGGTCCCACATGCTGCAACTAAGTTCACAAGCTGCAACTAAAAGATCCTGCATGCCTCAAACAAGACACGGTGCAGCCAAATAAGGAAAGGAGGAAGGAAAGAAAGAGAACTAATCCTGTCTCACTGCTGAGAGACTGGATATATTAATACAAGCAGACAATGGCCAGACATCTATGACAACAGAACTCTTAACCCACAACTTCAGCCGCCATCATCTCAGGAGCTCAAATGACAACACCTGTGGCAATCAGCCCAGAACAGTCAGGACTTGACCATAACTGCCAGCTTCACTAATTTTTGTCCCCATTTTCCACTGGACCAACTACAGAAAGTCAAACACGTTCCCCTAATCAGTGACATGGGATGCACCTTTTCTAGTTAGCCCACCTCCAACTACCCCAGCCCACAGCCTCCAACAGGGCGTCCCTTAGGCCTCCCCTGTTCCCACTAGGAAGCTTTCCACTTCCCAGTGTGCCTTGAGGTCTGTGCTGAAAGCAAATGACGCTACCAAGTTCCTTGCTAGAGCAGTCTCTGAGAAAACAGCCTCTGTTTGGGTGACCTCATTTGGGTGGTCTTATTTTCACACTGCTTTGCCTATGAGGCCTCAACAAAGTTTGAGGGTGATCTAGGTGAAGTGCTCTGCGAGAGGTAACTACTGGGCCCCAGAGCAGCTTTCCCTTATATTCAAACAGGTCTGGGTGGCTGCCTCAGAAAAAAGGGGAAAAATTGCTCAGCGTCTAGCCCACCCAGCGGAGACACTGCCTCAGGCCTCCCTTCAATGCCGGCCTCTTTTTCCCTGGGGTGTGTGTGTGTGTGTGTGGGAGTGGGTAGGTGTGGGGGGTGTGGGTCTGTGTGGCTCCAAGCCCAGCTCTGCCCAAGTCCACAGAACTCAGTGGAGCCCCAGCCCCACCTCAGCTACCCTCAGCTGAGAACAGCTTCAATTTGGGGTATAGTCCTCTCTATGTGCTGGACCTTATGCCTCTGAAAATCTTTTTTTCTTAAATATCCTTAAATTTTTTCAATTTTTTTATCACCCCCCCCAGAGGACTGAACTTGAAAGCAGCAGTTTAGGGTTCAGGCCTGGGCTTGGTTAGCACCTGACAAATGCTTCTAAGTACCAGCTATAATAACCAGGGATTCCCTGGTGGCTCAGATGGTAAAAAATCTGCCTGCAATGCAGGAGGACCGGGTTCCATCCCTGAATTGGGAAGATCTCCTGGAGAAGGGAATGGCAACCCACTTCAGTATTCTCACCTGGAAAATCCCGTGGACAGAGCAGTCTGACAAGCTACAGTCTATGGGGCTGTAAAGTGGTGGATATGAGCAACTAATATGGATACACATAATAACCATGGGCATTTACTCAGAGATGACTACATGCTAGGTATTGTGATCACGTTTACATGGATCAAAGCATTTGACCTCACCACCATCAACGGTAAGTGTGATGACTCTCCATTCCACACAGGAGGCACAGAGGGGTTAGGTGACTTGCCCAAGGTCACCCAGCTGGTAAGTGGAAGGGCCAGAATTGAAGCCCAGGTGGGAACTGTGTAATCAAGTCTTAAATCCAGGACCATCACTCAGAGGCGCTCCCACTGCCCTCCCTGCCACTCTGACAGCTCCTCTTCCTCGAGTCCCTTTGGGTTCAGAGCTGATGACGAGCCAGGGCCAGTTCCTGGAGTATGAGCAGCAAACGGTCTCTGGCCAAGCACAGTCACATGAGTTTGGCTTCCTGCCTGCTGCTCTTTGCTTGTTAAAGTCTGCTCACTGTGTGAGCTGTGTCTTTTCTGCAGAACCTGAAACTTCATCTACTTTTTATCGTTTTCAGAAAACACTCTCAGCCTCAGTGCTTGCTGGGGCTCCTTGCCCCAGGCCTCCACAGCCTTCACCTCTGGAATGAGAACGACATGCCAAGGGAAGCAGCCAGCAGGGGACGGTGAGTCAGGATGTTCCCATCAGCCTTAGAGAGGCTGCCAGGCCAGGAGCTGAGATGGGTCTGCAATATGGGGATTGTGGGGGTCTGCTTAGCTGCGGATGAATCAACCTTAAGGAAGAAGCTGGCTGAGGGGCTCTGTAGAGACCATCACTGGCGGAACCGCAGACTTGATTCCATTCCTCAGCACACCACTCCTGCAAGGCTAGTCCAAGGAAAATGATGGTTGTTCCAAGCAGGAGAGGAGGATGATTCACAACCTTCCTGATAGAATCCCAACAATCCCCAAGTTCTAAAAACCACAAGCCTTTTCAGTTTTGGTGCCAAAACTCATGTCCCACTCAGAGTGAATATACATCCATTTCAGTGTAGACATGCCAGTGTGTCTGCTTACTGGAATTCAGAATTTGGGGGGACTTCCCTAGTGGTCCAGTGGCATAGACTCCACACTCCCAATGCAGGGGACCCAGGTTCTATCCCTGGTCGGGAACTAGAGTTTGCATGCCAGATGTCACAACTAATGATCCTACATGCCACACCTAAGACCCAGCACAGCCAGATAAATTTTTTTTTAATTTTTTAAATTCAGATTTGGAATCACATCTGCTCTTCAGGGTTTGGGAATGGGGCTCTGGACCTGTAATAATATATCACACATCCAGTATGATGCTAAAGGTTTACATAGATGGTTTCCTGAATGCCTTACAACCACCCCAGTCTATGATCCTCATCCTACAGACTAAGAACTCTTCAGCCAGTGAGCGGCATACTCACCTAACCCACAGTGTTGCCTCAGCTACTCCTGGTCAGCCTGGCACAACTCTGCAACCAAGCTACAGCCCGAGGCCCCACCTCCCCAGGCCCCTTTCCCTTCTTTCCCCCATAGGAGTCAGGAGTCAGGTCTGCACCGCTGTCTCCCTGTGAAGAAAAGGCTAAAACTCCTTCTCCTTTCCTAAGGACAGATTTGACCTTAAGTTAATTTTCCCGCTCCCTTTCCATGAAGGCTAGATTAAGGCTCAGTGTCAGCGGTGATACTCAGCAAAACTGTGGACGGGTAAAAACGACCTCTGGTCTGGACTGGAAGGACCCTGGATGAACTAATAAACTGTTAGGACACCACAGCGAGGCCTCCCTGAATGTGACGGTTCCTATGACCGGGCAGGTTCCTTGAGGGAACCTGGGAACTTGCCTATTTGCTGCTTAGAAGATAATGGGCACTTCCCTGGTGGCTCAGTGGCTAAGATCCCACCTCCCAAAGCAGGGGGCCTGGGTTCAGTCTCTGGTCAGGGAACTAGATCTCACATGCCACAACTAAGACCCAGAGCAGCCAAATAAAAAAATATGATAAAATACCTCCCTCCAGAAAATCTACATATATAAAAAAGATCACGGTTCCTATGGGGCTCCTAAGCCAAAGCGGCTCCCACAACTGCCTATGGGGGTGTCACCTCCTGAGCAATCACGCGGGGAAGAGAACGGGCCCTGAGCCGACGTGTGGACTCCTCGGGAAGAGAACCGGCCCTGAGCCGCCGTGTGGACTCCCTCTGTGGAAGAAGTCACGTGGCGCGGCCGAGCCGGCCTGCAGAGCATGCTCATCCTCCGAAGCGACTCCCACACCGGGTGTACATGGTCTGCTGTGTCTGAATGTCTAGCGAAGCCTAACCAGACCCTGGCAGATGCCGCTTTTCCTCCTCACAGCCCTCTCCTCACCTACTTCCAAGCTTTCATCCCCCACAGATGGAAGTGGGGCACCCGTTCCGCATCAGGATGGAATGCAGCCAGCTAGCCTGGCTTCCCGGGCCTCGATGCCACCCCTCTGCCACGGCTCCTCGGCTGACAATCAGGATGAGAGGGCATCTGGGTACGGGCTGTTGGACCCTCTTCCTGCCCACCAGTAAAACACTCGACCAAGATATTTATAACCATTTAATGAGTGTTCCAAACATACCCTTCCTGGGGCTACAGGTGAGTCTCATGACAGTGGAAGCTGATGTACAGCCACACCCACCCAAACGGCCACAGCATTAGCAGCAGTTTCCAGAAACCCGACACCAACCAGAAAGATGTCGTGGGGAACAGGATGATCACTCAGCCAAAGAGGTTCTTTGGGATCCTTACTCTCCTCTTTCTCCTCCCCACTCAGGCCTTCTCCAGGGTATGGATGTTCAGCATGGGAGAAGAGGGGGGGGAGGCCCCATCACACTTGTGCAAAGAGGCGCTCTGAGAACCCCACACCTCAGATGCAGTGAGATGACCCAGAGACAGAGGTCTGGTCAATAAATAAATAATTCCCGGAAGCCACCCCAGGGGTCTGGCAGGCCCAGGGTCTCCGAGGCAGAGGAGCCCCCACCCCAGGAGGCCTGGCCAGGCCGCTCGCTACGTGCTGCACACCAGCACGTCTGCAAAGGGTCCCAGCAGTGTCTTGTTGAAGATGCAGCGGATCCACACCAGGTAGGTAGTGAAGGGCTTGATGTTCTCCGTGAAGGTGTGGTTCTGCAGGGACAGCATGTAAGGCACGTAGGTGTTCTCCCCCTGCTCCTGGAGCCACACCTCGTACTTCACCTCCCTCACCTTCAGGTACTTGAGGTTCCACGGGATCTGCCAGGAGACGGAGAGGCGGGCCTCGGAGGCGCCCTGCACCGTTGCCTGGCACCGTGCCTCCCGCACCTTGCCGGGGTACAGGCTGACCGTCCACTTCTGCTTCCTTGGCCCTGGATGGCCCTTCACCACACGCCGTATGGTTTGGATGAGCGATGGGATGTCCACCTTGGTGTCCTGGTAGATTCGGAAGAGCCACTCGGGGTTCCGGCAACAGAGGTGCCGGGGGACCTCCCGGCTTTGCAGGATCCGGGCCTGCTCAGCCCGGTCTAGGTGGGAGATGCCCCCCTGGTCCCAGGGCCGCTCGGGATGCGTGACCGTGTTCTCTGGCATCATGTTCTGCCAGGCTATGTACTGGAGGTCCATGCCGGGCAGCGTGGCCAGCGTCTTATAAGGGGTGTAGTGGTCAGGGTTGACAGCATAGGGGAAGAGCTCCACCACAGCCGCCCCGCGGGGCAGGAACAGGGCCGTGACCAGCTGGGCCCCGTGCATGCTGACCAGCATGGAGGCGTTGCTGACCAGCTGCACCACGTCTGCAAAGGCGTGGTCTTCCAGGGACACCGTCACAGTCTTCATCTGGAACTCCTGGGCCAGGGCCAGCAGCAGCTCTGCCTCATTCAGGATGAGTCTGTTCTGGGTGCGGCTGAACACCAGGATGTACTCCTCGCCCAGGGGGCCCCCGGCATGGCTCACGTTGAGCTTTTCCATCAGGAAACGCGCGAACTGCCGGATCTCGTTGCCGGAGACCAGGATGTTGGCCTTCGGGCCCTGGGGCTGGACGAAGCCATACTGGTACCAGGTGGTGACCTTGGAGAGGCCCACGAAGGCATGGGAGAAGCAGAGCAGCCGGCCCAGGGCCTTCAGCTGCGCCCGCAGGAGGGGCTGCTTGGGGCTGAGCAGCTTGTAGAGGTCGAAGTGGGCACCCTCTCCCCAGCCCTCCATGAAGAAGAGCCGGGCCTCGCGGGCCAGGCCGGGGAACTGCCGAAGGGTGTAGAAGAGGGGCAGCAGGTCGTCGTGGAAGACGTGCATGAGGTTGTCGGGGTTGAAGCGGTTGGCGATGAGGGCCACGTCGGGCACAAACACGGGCTTGGGCATGAAGCGCAGGGCGGCGGCCGGCAGCTCCACGAAGTTGAAGTACTGGGTGTTGTGGTCCTCCACGGTGGACAGGTCGAGCAGGGCCGGCTGGAAGCGCCGCGAGCCCAGGCTGGGCAGCATCACGGAGGCGTTGCCGTGGAAGAAGATGAACTCCTCCGCCTCGCTGGAGTAGCAGAGCCACTTGAAGCGGCAGAGGCGGTCGGTGTGCGTGCGGCCGGTGCACACCATGTGCGTGCCGCCCTCCGTCAGGATCTGCAGCGCCTTCGGGTAGTCGATCCGCAGGCCGGGGGCGGGGTCGGCGGCCCGGCGGCCGACGGCCAGCTCCTCCTCCAGGGAGGCCGCATGCTCACGCAGCCGCGCGTGTTTCCAGAGCAGGGCCGCCAGCGCGGACACCAGCAGGGCGTTGAGCACGGCGGACAGGTGCATCCTAGCGCCGCCTGGGGGCCCTAGAGAGACGCCGGCCCCGGGGCAGCAGCTTGAGCCTGGCCGGCTCTACCCATCCCTGCGGGCTCCCGGAGGACCGGCAGAGGCCTGCGGGAGGAGAGAAGGAAAAGGAAAAGGTGTCTGCATGGTGTGTCTCCAGTCACCCCGAGCACCCGCCCGGTGCCAGGCGCTGTGCTGGCCTCCGCTGAGGCACTGGATGCTTGCACTGTTTTGCACACTTGAAGATCTGGTAGGCTAAATGTGCTTAGTCACTCAGTCGTGTCTGACTCATTGTGACCCCTTCGACTACAGCCTGCCAGGCTCCTTTGTCCACAGGGATTCTGCAGGCAAGAATACTGGAGTGGGTTGCCATGCCCTCCTCCAGGGGATTGTCCCACCCCAAGGATGGAACCCAGGTCTCGCGCATTGCAGGTGGAGTCATTACCGTCTGAGCCACCAGGCCAGCCCAAGAATACTGGAGTGGGTAGCCTATCCCTGTTCCAGGAATCTTCCTGACCCAGGAATTGAACTAGGGTCTCCTGCATTGCACGTGGATACAGGAATCCGCCTGGTAGGCTAGACCCTTCCTCTAAAATGTTCACCCATTTCCCTCCGCTGCTGCCTCCATGGGGAAGTACAGATCCTTGCACCTGGCCTTTGGGCTTGGCCACATAACTTGCTTTGGCCAATGAGGTCTCAACAGACAACATATTCAGGGGCTTGAAAGGTGCTTGTGTGACTGTCTTTGCCCTCTTTATTCCTAGGATGTTGCTGTGAGAAGAATGTGATCAGCTGAACTTGCTGGTCCTGGAGGAGAGAGCTATGTGGGGAGCACAGCTGTTGCAGCCATGCCGGGTGTGGCTCGGCTGACCCCCAGATGTGTAAGTGAGGGAAGACTGTCAGAACCACCGGGCAAACCCACCCAAGCCTGGGCAACAGAGACATCTGAGCTGAACAGATGCCTCTCATCGTATGTCACTGAAATTCTGGAGCCGTTTGTAACAAAACACTGCTGCAAAGAAAGCTAACTGCTGTGTTGTGAGAAGCCTTAAGGAAAATCCCCATTAGGGGCCCCACCTCCCTGATACTGCCAGGGAAGGACTTCACCTTACCATGGACACAAATGGGATGGGAGGCCTGTGACTGCCAGTCCCAGGCTGCACACCAGGACCCCCGTTATGCCCCATCTGGGACATATGCACGGGCATTTCCTATTTGGAAATCACGCCTGCTGATTTTTATGAAAAGATGGGTAGAAACTTGTCCCCTCATGGGTCCAGTAAGAGAACTATGTCTGAGTCTCACCACTGACAAGGGTTCTGTATGTGGAGGCAACACCTCCGAAGGGTTAAACTTCCTGTCCCACATACTCTTGCCTACAGGGAGGCCTGGCTGGGCTGCGGGCATTTGCTCCCATTTTCCCCCACTAATGGGAAGGCTATCATACTTGCTCTGAGGCCCAGGACTGTTCAGACAGCCGAAGAATGGGACTGTTCAGTCCTCATGGAAACAGGATGGGTGACACCTGGCACCAGCCATGGGGTGAGAACAGGGGACCTGCTTAGCTGGCTTCTGACTGCGCCTTCAGTCAGCCCTGTTCACCTCCAGGGCAGGGCCTCTAAGAGCCCAGAAGCCCTGCAGCCGAGAAATCTGCTTAAGCATCTGTTTCTCAGTCTTTTCAAAGCCATGTACCCACTAATAATAAAGAAAACCTCTTTCATGTCTCAAACTGATCTGTAAAGTGCAGCAACCCCTTCCGCCAAGAATCTCTCATGCACAAGACTCTTCTATAATATCTGCTCCCCAAGACAACAAGATTTCATCAATTTCTGCTTTCTTTAATGAATTTTTTTTACTTTTTGGCCATGTCATGCAGCATGCAGGATCTATCTAACCTGTGCCCTCTGCAGTGGAAGTGTGGAATCGTAATTTTTGGATCGCCAGGGAAGTCCAACTTCTACTTTTTCTGAAGTTAGTATTTTATATCTGTATCTGTATATATAAAATAATAATGTTGCATATACTCTTCCAAATATATGTGTCCCCATCTAGAAATTCTCTACCCGGCCTCACCAGCTAAGGACTACGTGGCTATAGGTTGAACCATGTTAAATTGCTGATACTTGACAATTTCTGACCAGTGTCCCATGGCCCTGCCACTATCCTAACTACCACTGTGGTAAGGATATACACACACACACATATATACATAGAGAGAGACTGTACTATCAAGGCTGCTCGAGAGCCAAAACCTACGTACCCAGTGTAACATGACTGCAGCTGGAGTTCTGACATCTCTCTAGGAGGTAAGAGGAGAAACCAGGAGTCAGAAAGAGGCCAAGAGGACAGAAAGTTAACTCATCCTTAGGATGGGGAGAGGAAAAGAACTGAGGAAGTAAAGGCAAGGACAAGAAGAGTTTAAGAAGATAAGGCAAAGGCAGGGAAGGCAAGGTGTCTCACTGGGGGTTGGTGAGACCATCCTGAGAGCCTCAGCTCAGATCTGGGCCAGAGGACGGACAAGAGAGTCATGACTGACTGACAGGTGGCAACTCCAGCAGGAAGAACAGCTGGTACGTATGTGTCTTTCCATACACACGAGAACGCCTGGCTCTGGCCAGTGCGGGAGGGTCTGAGCGCAGTGACGCCACAGCAGCAATGAGCACAGTCAGCACTCGGACTTTGATTTCTAAACAGCATTCTCCACTAAAAGGAGCCAGGGCTCCTTGGAGAAGTAACTGCTTCCAGGGCCGGGAAAGGAAAATCACAAGATGAGCTTAGAGTATCTTATAGTGCCAGAATGTAAGGAAGTTCTCAAAAAATGATGGGAACATATCCAAAAGACACCGGATCCAAACTAAAGGAGCTCCCAATGGCTGAATCTGGGACAATCTGAGTAACAAAGTTAAAAAGCAATAGTAATGGATTATATAACCCATAGAATAAAATAAATACCCATGAGTCCATATTGATATGAATAGATAACTGAATAAACAGGGGAGAAGACACAGATCTTATAATAGAATGCCAATTAATAAATGTAGAAACAATAATGGAAATAGAACGTCACCAGTTGGCAAACATCACAGCGATAACTGTTTCAGGCAAGATTCACTGATGGCTGCTAAAATTAGTGGGTGAAAGTATGGTGAGAAACAGGAAATCCGCACAGTCTCTAAGTACCTCCCTATGAGATACATATTAACTTCAAAAGTAAAAATAGAAATTTTACAGCAGAGAAGCTTGGCAGACATCGTCTGAACCAAATTATCACCATTAACATCACCAATAACAATACTGACACCATGTACCTCTTAATATAATGTGCTGAGGAGGGTACCTCATTTCTGGAGCCTTCCTGCCCAAAATAACATAACTTCGATCTATATTTCTAAATGGGGAAAATTTGGCTCTAGTTCTGGTTCTGGCTCTGAAGATGGTCTGTTAATTTTCATTAATATTAATTTTAGTTAATTAAGTTAATTTTAGTTAATATTAGTTAACAAAGAAAACATAAAACCCAAATTGAAAGATATTCTACAAAATACCTGATCAGGACCACTGCAAGAGTTAAACATCATAAAAGAGAGGGGAAGACTGAGGGGGTCCCAGACTGGACGAGAGTAAGGAGACATGGCAGCTAAATGCCATGCGGGACGGACATTAATAGGACAGCTGGCAGGATGTGAGTAAGGTTCATGGGTTAGTATCAGAGCTGTGTTCATTTCCTAGTTTTGACAATTACACTGTGGCTGTGTAAGATGTTAACATCAGGGGAAGCTGAGTGAGGTGTTTTTTGGTAACTTTTCTGTAAGTCTCAAACTATTTCAAAATAAAAAGCTATTAAAAAGTAGGTAAGAAACAAGAGAAGTGAGTTGAAAATCACTCAGTTGTGTCCAACTCTTTGTGACCCTGTGGACTCTACAGTCCATGGAATTCTCCAGGCCAGAATACTGGAGTGGGTAGCCTTTCCCTTCTTCAGGGGATCTTCCCAACCCAGGGACTGAACCCAAGTTTCCTGCATTGCAGGCAGATTCTTTACCAGTTGAGCCACAAGGGAAGCCCAAGAATACTAGAGGGGTTAGCCTATCCCTTCTCCAGTGGATCTTAATCCAGGAATCAAACTGGGGTCTCCTGTGTTGCAGGCAGATTCTTTACCAATGGAGCTATCAGGGTAGCCCACAAATAAGAGAACATAGGTATTTATATGTAAAACAACAAGTACGTGGTTTGTTCTAAAATACTCCAGCAAAAAAGGCATGGAGAAATACAGATACTGATAGTTAAAGACGATGATGGGGTCTTTTCTTGATTCTCTTTTGAGTTTGTCTGACATTTTGCGTAGAAAAAGTTTAAAACAAAACCATAAAGAATAAAATAAAATCACTATTACAAAATGACAGAATACTGGAAAGTGGATGAGTAATAAATTAATACTCAAATAAGCTGTATCTGGCGAGACGGGAGGCAGATGGGTGTAGCACAAGCTGATGCACGTTTTGCTCTGATCGCAGACAAGAACGGCTTCCAGCAGCAGCTAAAGCCAAAACAGACACACCCAGGGAATATCAGAAAGCAAGACTCCCAGGAAATGAAGAAAGGAAGACCACCTCCAAGCTGAGCAGGCAGCTTGGCCCCCGAGTACTCACAGCATCTCTTATGAGCATTCTGCTACCTGGCCCTCCCCTGCGGTGAAAGACAGGCTTGGCAGCAGGTGGGGATGTGGGGAAGGGGCCACGGGCAAAAGGAGGACCAGGGGGCTGTGTGTGCTGCAGCCAGTCCCAGTCAAGTCACTGAGGTTGGGGGCCTTGGGACAAAGCTTATGGGAACCAGGAAACATGGGGGCCTTGTGGGGCTAAAAGGCAGCCAGGCAGAGACCACCCCGGAGCCTGGGGAGTGGGAAGGACTGTTTCTAATCAGATGCTACGTCCTCCACCCACCCTCAGGCCCTGCCCACAATGGTACTGACCGAAGGCAGGACAAATACAGGCTGGCCTGCGTGGGCCTCTCATGCACACGCCAGGCTCTCCCGTGGGAGACCCTTCCAAGAGGGAAAACTGGAGGGAAGGTTTGCTAGGACTGGACAGGACATTTTCTGATAAGCAGTGTGGTGGATAAAGCATGGAGCCCTGAGGGCCAGGCTGCCTAAGTTCCCCCCTTTTCCAGTTGCAGGCCAGGGGGCTCGCACCTGTCGCATAAACCCCCCAAGCCCATCCTGTCCAGATGAGTCGGCCCTGAGCCATCTTCTCCATGGGTTTCCAGAGCCCCCTGACAGATTAAGTGGGTTACAGAGTCGCCCGCAGTGGGAACTGGCCTTCTTCCCTGCCCTGTCTCTCTTCTCCACTTCCCTGTTCATGTATGCTGTGATCAAGTGCAAATAATCTACTTGCACTTGAATCCATGTCTCAGGACCTGCTTCTGGGGAATGTTAATTAACACAGAATACTATTGCATTTTGCCCCAGTTGAGACAGATGGAGGGCCACCCTTGCATTTTTCCCTGCTGTGAAACAGCCAAAGTGTGGTAGTGAGAATGCCAACAAGAACTAGGGCAGTCACTGCTCATTATAAAGTCCTCCCAGTCTGTTCCCTGGTTCCCCTGTGTCTGTCCACTCTCAGCTGCACAGGAGCAGCCTGCAAATGCCAGAACGGAACGATCAGGCAAAACCCTCAGAAATGTTTTTAAAAGATAACAGATGGAGGCAAAGGGGACACTAACCAGATCCCTGATTCTAAAGAAGCCGAATTTCTCCCTAGTCCTGTCTACTGGCTGAGGAGATACAGCTTTTCTGGCTTTTCCGGACCGTACAGGCTGCTGGAAGAGGAGGGCAGGGTCCCTGTGGCCACGCCCCGGGGAGTCCTGTTACAGAGGCAAATAAAAAAGGCCTGAGTTGGCCTCTGAGACACCTTCTCTGATTATGGGGGAGAGGGCTGACTACAGAGCTGAGTTGTTTGGAAATAAATTTGCATGGAAGAGACAGTCCTTCTTGGACTTGGGTGTGCTGAAGAATACTCTTGAGAGTCCCCTGGATTGCAAGGAGATCAAACTAGTCAATCCTAATGGAAATCAACCCTGAATACTCACTGACACTTGAAGGGCTCAAGCTGCAGCTGCAATACTTTGGCCACCTGATGTGAACAGCCGACTTATTAGAAAAGACCTCATCACGGGAAAAACTGAAGGCAAAAGGAGAAGAGAGTGGCAGAGCATGAGATAGCTGGATAGCATCACTGAGTCAATGGACATGAACTTGGGCAAACTCCGGAAGACAGTGAGGACAGGGAGGCTTGAAGGGCCGCAGTCCATGGGGTTGCAGAGTCAGACATGACTTAGCAACAACACCACAACAAATCCATAGCTTGGATGGTGTTGTCTTCAGCACACCTGTCTAGGCTGGGGGTCCCAGGAGGGAAAGAGCCTGTCACTTATGAGCAGACCACTCTTGTCTCAAGTTACCTGTCAAGTCATTCTGTCCCACAAAAAGCCTGGAGCGCTGGACCCTCTCTGAGAAGAGGAGGGGCAAGGGGAGAAGGCAGGGGAGGACAGCTAAGACAGAACAAGGCCTCAAGGCTTACAAAGGGCCCTTTCCCAGAGCACTCATCTTCCAGCAAGGGGGCAAGTGCTGAGAAGATCCCCGGAGGAACCCATCCTGAGGCCTGGAGGCAGGGCCATGGTGGAAGGCTGTGCCCTTGAATCGTTCATGAGCTAGGTCCTTAGACTCCTTCCTTCACTCTCCTGACGACAGGCTCAGTTAGATGTGGGCAGGCCCGGCCCTAACCTGGCGTGCCTACCTGTGTGGCAGAGCCAACAACCGAGCAGGCTGGACGTCAGCCACTGCGCCCCTCTCCTCGGGCATTGCTGGTGTGGGGCCTCCTCTCCCTTGGGCGCTGCATTTAGGACCCAGCGGGGATGCGGCACAAAGAGCTTAGTGGCTCAGCCAGGACAAAGAACGATATGGAGCAAGAACGTTTTTCAATGGTATATTTTTAGTGTTAGAATATTTTCACCAAAAATATATCAGGTTTGGTAGATGTAAGATGTTTACCTAATTTTTTTCTTTAATTTTGCTGACAAGTCAATCAATAGAAGAACGGATTCAAACTAAAAAAAGAAAAAAGAAAAAAAATACTTTTCAAAAGAAAGGGAGTAAAAAAGAAATGAGATTTAAAACATGCTTGAAACAGTCCTCTAGAAACTGAGGCAGACAGAGGAAACCACCAATTCACCCCACCCCGCCCCAAACTGCTTCCCTCAGCTCCTGGACCAGATACGGATTATCAGATTCCTACAGACAGTGGGATCCCACCTTTCTGGGTTCCCACCTATTCCAGAAAGCACCGGAGGAAGGTGCTGATGCTGCCGCCACACCTGCAGACACAGTAAGACCTGGGGGGTCCTTACTATGGGGGCTCCCAGCCGAGGCTCCCCACCCAGCCCTGGGTGCTGGCTCCACTCCCGGGGGCCCTGCCAGGCTCCAGACACAGGCACAGAAAAGCCGTTCACAAGGGCTCCGGCATCTGATAAGGAGTAAGAGCCCCAGGAATTCCAAGCCTCGAGCAGAGGGTGCAAATTCACATGCTTACTAGGCCAAGATCAAAGTTCAAGTTGACCAAGGGCCTGGCAGTACAGCGGCCCGGCGGCACTTATCACTATCAGTCTGCTCCAGCTGCCATAACCAAGGACTGCAGACATTTCTTTTCACACAGCTAATTCCAAGCCTCGAGCAGAGGGTGCAAATTCACATGCTTACTAGGCCAAGATCAAAGTTCAAGTTGACCAAGGGCCTGGCAGTACAGCGGCCCGGCGGCACTTATCACTATCAGTCTGCTCCAGCTGCCATAACCAAGGACTGCAGACATTTCTTTTCACACAGCTCTGGAGGCTGGAAGTCCCAGACCCAGGTGTCAACATGTTCGGTTTCTCCTAAGGCCTCTCTCCTGGGCTTGCAGATGGCTACCTTCTCACTTGTCCTCAGGGGACCTCCTTGTGTACACTGAGGGGAGAGAGGTCTCTGGTCTCTCTCCTTGTTATTGGGACACCAGTCCTATTAGATTAGGGCCCCACCCTTATGACCAGCTTCCTCTGTCCATGGAATCCTTCAGGCAAGAACACTGGAATGAGTTGCCATTTCCTTCTCCAGGGGATCTTCCCGACCCAAGGATCGAACCTGGGTCTCACACGTTGCAGGCGGATTCTTTACCGCCTGACCTACCAGGGAGGCCCTTATGACCTTAGTTAACCTTAATTACCTCCTTAAAGGTCCTATCTCTAAATACAGTCANGTTGCCATTTCCTTCTCCAGGGGATCTTCCCGACCCAAGGATCGAACCTGGGTCTCACACGTTGCAGGCGGATTCTTTACCGCCTGACCTACCAGGGAGGCCCTTATGACCTTAGTTAACCTTAATTACCTCCTTAAAGGTCCTATCTCTAAATACAGTCACACTGGAGGGTCAGGGCTTTGATTATGGATTTCCAAGGACACAATTCAGTCTGTAATACTACTTTTCTGGTTTTCCAGAGAAGCCAGAAATCCATTTAAAATGGGAAATGTCCTAGTCTGTAATTTCTGCCCACTATTCTACTTGAGTGAAGATGACAGGCAGGCCCAAGAGCTGGGGCTGCTAGCCTTGTTGCTGGTATAACGGGTCCAAGGATGTGAGCTCTGGTCTTAAATGAAGCCCTCTGCTGCTGACCTGGCCAGCTGCACTGGGTTCCCAACTGCCAGGACCAGCCGCTGGTCACTGGTCATGCCCCCAGGAGCAGGGCTGGGAGGCTAGGACTGCCAGCACCCACCAGACCCAGGCTCAGAAGACTGGCAGGGCCAGGCCAAGACAAGGGCTGGAGATAGTGTCTAAAGAAGGTTTTCTATTAATAGTACAACAATTTTACTTTAACAGGTTGTTCATACCCCCAACTGAAAAACCAGAGAGNTTAATTTTGCTGACAAGTCAATCAATAGAAGAACGGATTCAAACTAAAAAAAGAAAAAAGAAAAAAAATACTTTTCAAAAGAAAGGGAGTAAAAAAGAAATGAGATTTAAAACATGCTTGAAACAGTCCTCTAGAAACTGAGGCAGACAGAGAAAACCACCAATTCACCCCACCCCGCCCCAAACTGCTTCCCTCAGCTCCTGGACCAGATACGGATTATCAGATTCCTACAGACAGTGGGATCCCACCTTTCCAGGATCCCACCTATTCCAGGAAGCACCGGAGGAAGGTGCTGATGCTGCCGCCACACCTGCAGACACAGTAAGACCTGGGGGGTCCCTACTATGGGGGCTCCCAGCCGAGGCTGCCCACCCAGCCCTGGGTGCCGGCTCCACTCCCGGGGGCCCTGCCAGGCTCCAGACACAGGCACAGAAAAGCCGTTCACAAGGGCCCCGGCATCTGATAAGGAGTAAGAGCCCCAGGAATTCCCAGCCTCGAGCAGAGGGTGCAAATTCACATGCTTACTAGGCCAAGATTAAAGTTCAAGTTGACAAGGGCCTGGCAGTACAGTGGCCTGGCGGCACCTATCACTATCAGTCTGCTCCAGCTGCCATAACCAAGGACTGCAGACATTTCTTTTCACACAGTTCTGGAGGCTGGAAGTCCCAGACCCAGGTGTCAACATGTTCGGTTTCTCCTAAGGCCTCTCTCCTGGGCTTGCAGATGGCTACCTTCTCACTTGTCCTCAGGTGACCTCCTTGTGTGCACTGAGGGGAGAGAGGTCTCTGGTCTCTCTCCTTGTTATTGGGACACCAGTCCTACTAGATTAGGGCCCCACCCTTATGACCAGCCTCCTCTGTCCATGGAATCCTTCAGGCAAGAACACTGGAATAGGTTGCCATTTCCTTCTCCAGGGGATCTTCCCGACCCAAGGATCGAACCTGGGTCTCACACGTTGCAGGCGGATTCTTTACCGCCTGACCTACCAGGGAGGCCCTTATGACCTTAGTTAACCTTAATTACCTCCTTAAAGGTCCTATCTCTAAATACAGTCACACTGGAGGGTCAGGGCTTTGATTATGAATTTCCAAGGACACAATTCAGTCTGTAATACTACTTTTCTGGTTTTCCAGAGAAGCCAGAAATCCATTTAAAATGGGAAATGTCCTAGTCTGTAATTTCTGCCCACTATTCTACTTGAGTGAAGATGACAGGCAGGCCCAAGGGCTGGGGCTGCTAGCCTTGTTGCTGGTATAACGGGTCCAAGGATGTGAGCTCTGGTCTTAAATGAAGCCCTCTGCTGCTGACCTGGCCAGCTGCACTGGGTTCCCAACTGCCAGGACCAGCCGCTGGTCACTGGTCATGCCCCCAGGAGCAGGGCTGGGAGGCTAGGACTGCCAGCACCCACCAGACCCAGGCTCAGAAGACTGGCAGGGCCAGGCCAAGACAAGGGCTGGAGATAGTGTCTAAAGAAGGTTTTCTATTAATAGTACAACAATTTTACTTTAACAGGTTGTTCATACCCCCAACTGAAAAACCAGAGAGATCCTGTTAATTATTGAAAAATATGCTTTTACCCTCAATGCAGCCTGAATCACTGGTGCTAAATGATAAGCTTCCTGTCCTGCACGGATGCGTCTCATGCATCGCCAGTTAGCGAACAGCACACAAGCTCCAATAACTCAAACGCCCTCAGAGTGATCTCTCCCTGCTCCTTGCCCCTCCTAGTTATGCTTACCAGAAACAGAATATGAAACTGCTACTCCTCACATCATGTTTATGTGGGGTCCAAACTTAGATCTCCATCAATGCTACTGACAAGCCTGAACAAACACTGACAAGGCATCGGGGTTTCTGCCAAAAGCATTTACATTTTGGCCAAATGTTGGCAGCCTCTAAATACTCCTTGTAAAACCTAATATTTAAGTGATCAGGCATCTTTAACATTTAGTTACAAGTTCACATGCTTAGACCAAAAACTTAACATGGACAATAACTCCTCGGTTTAGTATAAAGAGCAAAGGAAGGCGAAGATGCAGACGTTCATCCTCTATCAACAGCTAAACATAGTGACTCTTCTTTCTTATTCACAAAACTGGATGGAACTCCCAGGGTGGACCGGGGCGGGCTGTGGGTGGAGCAAGAGAATTCCAGTCCGTGCTACTCTGGCACAATGGGAAAGGCAAGCTTCGCTGAGGACAGCCAAGGCTCCAAGGCACTCAGCATGGGCGGGACAGCTGAACAGGTGGAGGTGAGTCCTGCCTCTCACCAGCACGGAACCCTGCTCGCACAACTTGCTGTGACACCATCTGGCTTTTGCTCCACACCCATGGGTCACTTGCAAGTTAGAGCCCCCTGTGCTGGCCCTTTCTGGCGTAACAGAAAAGCATTACTAGGCACCAATGTGGTTACAAACAGGGATGAAGCAGGAAAAGAGAATCGAGTGAGTGGCTGCTGTGATGCTCAGAACACGCCCGCGCGACTGACTGCATCAAGAGGGTCAGAAGGCCACTCACTACAAGCATAAAACATTCACCCAGAAGGGAGAGGTGTGCATGACAGGAAATGGTCCTGGTTCAACCTGAGGCTATCCATGGAAGCGACCTGAAGGTTGGAGGGGTTTTGAGCAAGGTTTTGGAGGTGTTTTTGTGGTTGTGAGGGTTAAGGTGAACTTCCCCATTAGGTGTCCACACGTCCCTGCTGGCAATGACTATGGCAAACTTCCATCCACAGCAGACATCGCTGTGCCCAGGTCTCGCATCTGCCCACCAAGCAAGCCATGAGGTCACCCAGCTATGGACTCCTCTCTCATCCCAGGGCTGTGACAGGCAGGCCCAAAGCCACACGCAGCTGAAAGGGCAGTGCGTTACAGACAGGCACGGAGTGGGCAGCGTCAGGAGACGTGCGTTTCACCAGTGGAGCCCCCTGGGCTCAAGTGATCACCTGTGAGGCCCCTGCAGCGGGGGAGCCAGGCAGTGCCGAGATCACAGCAGTCCCTGCCAAACACTCGGGGAGCCTGGAGCCCAGCGTGAGTGAGTGATAAGGAGGCAAGAGGCCTCAGTGAGGGTTTTCCTTTGGCCTCATCACCAAGATGTCACCCTCATCTCCTTCCTTGCATTGTTACCACCACCACCACCACACATCAGAGCCGACATCTACTGGCCAATCTTGAGGTGCAGGGTTCTCCACTTTATGTGATGACCTTCATTTTATAGACCAAAGCCCACTGAGACTGCCCAAGGTCCCGCAGGAAGCAGCGATGAGACTACCGAAGGCGGGCTGGCTCCAATGTCATCTCTGTTACCCATTTCCCTTCTTTTTATCTGGAAATAATCCCAGACTTAGGAAAAAACAAAACAAAACTGTGTGTATAGTACAAAGAACTCTCCCACATCCTTAGCCTTACCACCAACTGCTAATCTGACACATTCATTGTACCATTTTCTCTTTTTCCGAACCTTTTAAAAATAAGCCAGAGACATCATGCCCCTTTAGTCCCTACCACTTCATCATCTGTCTCCTAAGAATGAGAACATTCTCTCGTACCACACAAAATTGGAAATTAATATTGATACAATACTGTTAGTAATTTGTGGTCTCCACTCTGTGGCCCAGAATCCAAGCCAAGGCGAAGCCTGGCAGCCAGGTAGCATGTCTCACTTGTCTCCCCTAATCTGGGCAGCCTCTCAGACTTTCATGGCCTCAACAGTTTCTAACGGAGTCAGATATTTGCTAGTACGTTCCTCAATTTGGGCTTGTTTGGTGTTTCTTCATGATTAGACTCTAAATATGCACCTCTGGCAGAGTCTATGTGCCTAATTGTTCATATGAAACTATTCTACACAAGTGCTCTGGGCTTCTCCCAGTGGGGCATCCAGGATCAGCAAAGATCCAGAAACCCCACTCTGTGTAGGACGCAAGGAGGAGTAGGATCCTCTTCCTCGGGGAAAGGAAGCCCCTGGACCTTGGGCATTCCTCAAACACTGAGGGGCAGAGAAGCAAAAGGGAGGCTGCCGCAGAGAGGGGCTGCACCCCTCTCTAGCAGAGTGGGCACACATGCACGCTGGCGATACATGCAACCCAGGCCCCAGGCTGAAAAAAGGACGTGTAGCTCCCGGCTGCTGCGGCCACCAGGGCCCTGAAGTAAGGCCTGCGGAAGGAAGTCATGGGGGGATTTCAGCGTGGGAGACAGGAAGGGGACTTTTCCAAGGCTTAGATAAGCTGTTCTAACGTGGAGGAATCAGCGACTGTAGCGAGCCCCTGCCCTGCCAGGAAGTGGCCTGGAAAATCAAGGTCAACCTGTGAGGTGGACACAGGGTCCCCCAAGGCAGTCTTAGCATCACCTGGGATGTGAGAAATGCAAAATCTGGGGCCCCTCCAGACCTGCTAAACCAGAATCCCTGAGGGAACCCAGGAACCCATGTTTTTAATAAAGCTTTCAGGTGACTCTAGTGTGAACTCAATTTCCAGAAGTCCTCCAAGATTTCTGTAACACTCCACAATTCTGCAATTCCCCGCTTCTAAATACCCAGCAGGGCATTTCTGTCCAACCCAGGGTAAACCACCAAGGACAGCCCTCCCCGNTAAAGCTTTCAGGTGACTCTAGTGTGAACTCAATTTCCAGAAGTCCTCCAAGATTTCTGTAACACTCCACAATTCTGCAATTCCCCGCTTCTAAATACCCAGCAGGGCATTTCTGTCCAACCCAGGGTAAACCACCAAGGACAGCCCTCCCCGTCACAAAGGCTAGTAAATCCTCTCCCCAGCCTCTGGGAAAATGATGTTCGTGGGGCAGTCTATGTTCCTGGGGCAGATTGAAAAGGCTGCCATATTCTAAGCCCCACTTTGAGAAAAGTTTCCCCAGCTCACACCTTCCCATACAAGCCACATCACTTATAATGCTGAGTGGCAAAACAAAACAAAACCAGCCCAGTTCTCCAGGCCACAGCTAAATGGATGAGAGAGTGGAGGCTGGCCTAAAGCAGCCATTGGTGGACATGCCCAAGAAGTCAGATCAGGTGGTGGTGCTTGTATCAGATGCCCACACCTGCAGGCCTGCAGGGAGGTCGGTCGGTCTCCTGAGAAATGGACTCCTGAAGGGAGCAAGGCTGGATTCCTAACAGTGGCCACTGTCACTCCTCTCGGAAGCTCTGGGACCCAGCCTAACCCTGGTAACTCCGGAAGTCCCCCAGGATGTGCCTTGATTCCTGCCACAAACCCCCACTACTGAAGGTCCCCAGGGTGTTCCTTGTCACTGGGTGTTCAAAACAAAACTGTGTGTATAGTACAAAGAACTCTCCCACATCCTTAGCCTTACCACCAACTGCTAATCTGACACATTCATTGTACCATTTTCTCTTTTTCCGAACCTTTTAAAAATAAGCCAGAGACATCATGCCCCTTTAGTCCCTACCACTTCATCATCTGTCTCCTAAGAATGAGAACATTCTCTCGTACCACACAAAATTGGAAATTAATATTGATACAATACTGTTAGTAATTTGTGGTCTCCACTCTGTGGCCCAGAATCCAAGCCAAGGCGAAGCCTGGCAGCCAGGTAGCATGTCTCACTTGTCTCCCCTAATCTGGGCAGCCTCTCAGACTTTCATGGCCTCAACAGTTTCTAACGGAGTCAGATATTTGCTAGTACGTTCCTCAATTTGGGCTTGTTTGGTGTTTCTTCATGATTAGACTCTAAATATGCACCTCTGGCAGAGTCTATGTGCCTAATTGTTCATATGAAACTATTCTACACAAGTGCTCTGGGCTTCTCCCAGTGGGGCATCCAGGATCAGCAAAGATCCAGAAACCCCACTCTGTGTAGGACGCAAGGAGGAGTAGGATCCTCTTCCTCGGGGAAAGGAAGCCCCTGGACCTTGGGCATTCCTCAAACACTGAGGGGCAGAGAAGCAAAAGGGAGGCTGCCGCAGAGGGGAGCTGCACCCCTCTCTAGCAGAGTGGGCACACATGCACGCTGGCGATACATGCAACCCAGGCCCCAGGCTGAAGAAAGGACGTGTAGCTCCCGGCTGCCGCGGCCACCAGGGCCCTGAAGTAAGGCCTGCGGAAGGAAGTCATGGGGGGATTTCAGCGTGGGAGACAGGAAGGGGACTTTTCCAAGGCTTAGATAAGCTGTTCTAACATGGAGGAATCAGCGACTGTAGCGAGCCCCTGCCCTGCCAGGAAGTGGCCTGGAAAATCAAGGTCAACCTGTGAGGTGGACACAGGGTCCCCCAAGGCAGTCTTAGCATCACCTGGGATGTGAGAAATGCAAAATCTGGGGCCCCTCCAGACCTGCTAAACCAGAATCCCTGAGGGAACCCAGGAACCCATGTTTTTAATAAAGCTTTCAGGTGACTCTAGTGTGAACTCAATTTCCAGAAGTCCTCCAAGATTTCTGTAACACTCCACAATTCTGCAATTCCCCGCTTCTAAATACCCAGCAGGGCATTTCTGTCCAACCCAGGGTAAACCACCAAGGACAGCCCTCCCCATCACAAAGGCTAGTAAATCCTCTTCCCAGCCTCTGGGAAAATGATGTTCGTGGGGCAGTCTATGTTCCTGGGGCAGATTGAAAAGGCTGCCATATTCTAAGCCCCACTTTGAGAAAAGTTTCCCCAGCTCACACCTTCCCATACAAGCCACATCACTTATAATGCTGAGTGGCAAAACAAAACAAAACCAGCCCAGTTCTCCAGGCCACAGCTAAATGGATGAGAGAGTGGAGGCTGGCCTAAAGCAGCCACTGGTGGACATGCCCAAGAAGTCAGATCAGGTGGTGGTGCTTGTATCAGATGCCCACACCTGCAGGCCTGCAGGGAGGTCGGTCGGTCTCCTGAGAAATGGACTCCTGAAGGGAGCAAGGCTGGATTCCTAACAGTGGCCACTGTCACTCCTCTCGGAAGCTCTGGGACCCAGCCTAACCCTGGTAACTCCGGAAGTCCCCCAGGATGTGCCTTGATTCCTGCCACAAACCCCCACTACTGAAGGTCCCCAGGGTGTTCCTTGTCACTGGGTGTCGGTCTGCACTGGGAACAACAGTGATGGTGACCATACAGCAGACGTAGTCCCCAACCCTTCCCTGAAGCCTAGCCCAGGGCTGAGTACCCACTGCCCAGCCAGGAAAGGGCCCTCTGTTCTGCTTTTCAAAGTAGAGAAAAGAGACAACTCTTAGCATTAGGACTGTACTGATGGGACTTCCCTGGTGGTACAGGGGATAAGAATCTGCCTGCCAATGCAAGGGTCACAGGTTCGATCCCTGGTCCAGGAAGAGCCCACATGCCACGGGGCCACTACGCCCATGCGCCTCAACTACTGAGTCTGTGCTCTAGGGCCTTTGAACTGCAAGTACTGAGCCCAAGTGCCACAGCTACTGAAGCCTGCATGACAAGAGAAGACACCACAATTAGAAGCCACAACGAATAGCCCCTGCTAGCCACAATCAGACAAAGCCTGCACAGAGCAATGAAGTCCTAGTGCAGACAAAAATAAAATTAGTTAAAAAAAAAAAAAAACACTACTGATGGTAGTCACCAATGGCAAAGTGAAAGGTGTGGTTTCCTGACAGATCCTGGGTCCTGAGTATGTAGGTGAGGACCTGCAAAGCCAAACAACATGGAAAGACTGGGACTTCCCTGCTGGTCCAGTGGCTAAGACTCTGCACTCCCAATGCAGCGGGCCCGAGTTCAATCCCTGGTCAGGGAACTAGATCCCACAAGCCTAACTCCTAAAACTAGGGAGTTTGCACACTGCAACGAAGACCTGCTACAGCCAAATAAATAAATAAAACATGGAAGGATTGACAGCNTTCCCTGCTGGTCCAGTGGCTAAGACTCTGCACTCCCAATGCAGCGGGCCCGAGTTCAATCCCTGGTCAGGGAACTAGATCCCACAAGCCTAACTCCTAAAACTAGGGAGTTTGCACACTGCAACGAAGACCTGCTACAGCCAAATAAATAAATAAAACATGGAAGGATTGACAGCTGTTCTGAAACATGTCAGGAAGATGATACTGGCCTCTGGACAGGGGGTGGAGGTTAATGCTGCCACCATCTTACTTCATTGCACCTACTATGTGCCAGTCACTGTTCTAAGCCCGTTCTCTGCCCACTTCCACTTAAGCCTCAATGCAAAAGCCCTCTAATGCAAGTACTCGTGTTACCTCCATTTTCTTTTAATATGAAAAACTAGAGCTTAGTGGGGTTAAGTACTTTCCTCTAGGTCCTGCAGCTCAAGCAGAAGCACCAGAATTCAAGCCTGTGCCTGACTCTGGGGTTCGCAGTAATTCAGACTCAGAGGCACAGTCGGTGATGGAAAAGCAGGAAAGACCTCAGATCTGTGAGTTCTCTTCATGCAAGGAAGGGCAGAGCAGCTGTGGACAGCTCTGGAAACAAAGACCCATGGGCCCTCAACTGTAACTTAGCAACCCAAGGCTTCTTGTGTGTAACCATTTCCCACCCATCCAGGCAAGTAGCTCAGGGAGCTGTGGTCATTCTCTCACCCAGAGGGAGGTGTGGGGTGCACAGTGGGGCGACAATTACCCTACCCACACTGGTGCTGTGCTGACAGGGTTAACCCACATGTTTAGAATGACAAAACAATTTTTAGAGCTATAAGAGCCCTTAGAAATTATCTGCTCCAACTATTTATATTATAAAAGGTCTTGAGGGGCAGTGGGAGCGCTCACAGATGAAAGCAGTGGGGCTGGTTTTCCTCAAACCCACAGCTCGCAGGCGAACCCCCTCCCCAAAGCAGAGGTCAGGCCCAGAAGAAGCACATGCCTCTGGGACTCTTCCAAGTTTCTAGACAAGATCATTTCTTCTCCAAACCAGGCTTCCAGGTCTCATCCAAATTACGCCCTTCCCTGGCCCTGTGGTCCACGAGAGCCTCTAGGGCAGAGAGGGCCTTCGGCTGCCTCTTCCTAACGCTTCACCCTCCAGCCTCGGCCAACCTCAGACACCCTCGGCCAGGCTGCAGGCTCCTGCCTCTTTTCCAAGCGGCCCGAGGCTACCTGCTACAACAGTGGAGGCTGCCCAAGGTCACAGGCGGGCTTCTAGAACCTTAAAGACCCCAAGCAGCAGGGGAGGGGAAGTAAAGGGCTCCGGTTCAGGAGTGAGATGCCAGGATGTGAGCTCTGGTCCTGAAACTCAGCAGCTGCATCATCGTACACCAATTCTTCTTTTAAATTTTTTCACCACACGAAGGTGTACATAATTAACATACACAACACACTAAGGGTGGTGATAAGTAGATACCCAGGAAACCATCACCATAATTTATGCCGTAACCTATCCATCACCTCCGAAAGTTTCCTCTGTCCCTTTATTTACTCATTTTTGTGATAAGAACACTTAACGTATGCGCTACCCTCAAAGCAAAATCCGAAGCATATACTACAGTATTGTGAACTGTAGGCTCACAGCTGTATGCTGTGCAGCAGGGCTCTCAGGACTCAGCCCTCTAGTTCCGAAAGTTTCCTCTGTCCCTTTATTTACTCATTTTTGTGATAAGAACACTTAACGTATGCGCTACCCTCAAAGCAAAATCCGAAGCATATACTACAGTATTGTGAACTGTAGGCTCACAGCTGTATGCTGTGCAGCAGGGCTCTCAGGACTCAGCCCTCTAGTCTATCTGAAACTTTACACCCTTTCACGGATACCATCTCATTTTCCCTCCCTACAACCCATGGCAACCACCATTCCACGCTCTGCTTCTGTACGCCTGACTATTCTACATTCACCCTTTAAGTGGTATCATGTAGCTATTTGTCTATGTTCGCCTGGGCCAGTTCTTAAACCCTGCAAGCCCCCATTTCCTAGTCTGAAAAACAGACAATTATACCGACTTCACAGGGTGGTTTTGTGAATTCAAAGAGAACTCAGGCAAAGCACAGTGCCTGACAATTATTTTTATATAATTATTATTAACCATAATAATGCCATAACTTCCATTCACGGGCACTGACTCCAGGCCAGGAACAATGCCAAGTGTNAACAGCTAAACATAGTGACTCTTCTTTCTTATTCACAAAACTGGATGGAACTCCCAGGGTGGACCGGGGTGGGCTGTGGGTGGAGCAAGAGAATTCCAGTCCGTGCTACTCTGGCACGATGGGAAAGGCAAGCTTCGCTGAGGACAGCCAAGGCTCCACGGCACTCAGCACGGGCGGGACACTGAACAGGTGGAGGTGAGTCCTGCCTCCCACCAGCATGGAAACCCTGCTCGCACAACTTGCTGTGACACCATCTGGCTTTTGCTCCACACCCATGGGTCACTTGCAAGTTAGAGCCCCCTGTGCTGGCCCTTTCTGGCATAACAGAAAAGCATTACTAGGCACCAATGTGGTTACAAACAGGGATGAAGCAGGAAAAGAGAATCGAGTGAGTGGCTGCTGTGATGCTCAGAACACGCCCGCGCGACTGACTGTATCAAGAGGGTCAGAAGGCCACTCACTATAGAGCCCCCTGTGCTGGCCCTTTCTGGCGTAACAGAAAAGCATTACTAGGCACCAATGTGGTTACAAACAGGGATGAAGCAGGAAAAGAGAATCGAGTGAGTGGCTGCTGTGATGCTCAGAACACGCCCGCGCGACTGACTGTATCAAGAGGGTCAGAAGGCCACTCACTACAAGCATAAAACATTCACCCAGAAGGGAGAGGTGTGCATGACAGGAAATGGTCCTGGTTCGACCTGAGGCTATCCATGGAAGCGACCTGAAGGTTGGAGGGGTTTTGAGCAAGGTTTTGGAGGTGTTTTTGTGGTTGTGAGGGTTAAGGTGAACTGCCCCATTAGGTGTCCACACGTCCCTGCTGGCAATGACTATGGTAAACTTCCATCCACAGCAGACATCGCTGCGCCCAGGTCTCGCATCTGCCCACCAAGCAAGCCATGAGGTCACCCAGCTATGGACTCCTCTCTCATCCCAGGGCTGTGACAGGCAGGCCCAAAGCCACACGCAGCTGAAAGGGCAGTGCGTTACAGACAGGCACGGAGTCGGCAGCGTCAGGAGACGTGCGTTTCACCAGAGGAGCCCCCTGGGCTCAAGTGATCACCTGTGAGGCCCCTGCAGCGGGGGAGCCAGGCAGTGCCGAGATCACAGCAGTCCCTGCCAAACACTCGGGGAGCCTGGAGCCCAGCGTGAGTGAGTGATAAGGAGGCGAGAGGCCTCAGTGAGGGTTTTCCTTTGGCCTCATCACCAAGATGTCACCCTCATCTCCTTCCTTGCATTGTTACCACCACCACCACCACACATCAGAGCCGACATCTACTGGCCAATCTTGAGGTGCCGGGTTCTCCACTTTATGTGATGACCTTCATTTTATAGACCAAAGCCCACTGAGACTGCCCAAGGTCCCGCAGGAAGCAGCGATGAGACTACCGAAGGCGGGCTGGCTCCAATGTCATCTCTGTTACCCATTTCCCTTCTTTTTATCTGGAAATAATCCCAGACTTAGGAAAAAACAAAACAAAACTGTGTGTATAGTACAAAGAACTCTCCCACATCCTTAGCCTTACCACCAACTGCTAATCTGACACATTCATTGTACCATTTTCTCTTTTTCCGAACCTTTTAAAAATAAGCCAGAGACATCATGCCCCTTTAGTCCCTACCACTTCATCATCTGTCTCCTAAGAATGAGAACATTCTCTCGTACCACACAAAATTGGGAATTAATATTGATACAATACTGTTAGTAATTTGTGGTCTCCACTCTGTGGCCCAGAATCCAAGCCAAGGCGAAGCCTGGCAGCCAGGTAGCATGTCTCACTTGTCTCCCCTAATCTGGGCAGCCTCTCAGACTTTCATGGCCTCAACAGTTTCTAACGGAGTCAGATATTTGCTGGTACGTTCCTCAATTTGGGCTTGTTTGGTGTTTCTTCATGATTAGACTCTAAATATGCACCTCTGGCAGAGTCTATGTGCCTAATTGTTCATATGAAACTATTCTACACAAGTGCTCTGGGCTTCTCCCAGTGGGGCATCCAGGATCAGCAAAGATCCAGAAACCCCACTCTGTGTAGGACGCAAGGAGGAGTAGGATCCTCTTCCTCGGGGAAAGGAAGCCCCTGGACCTTGGGCATTCCTCAAACACTGAGGGGCAGAGAAGCAAAAGGGAGGCTGCCGCAGAGAGGGGCTGCACCCCTCTCTAGCAGAGTGGGCACACATGCACGCTGGCGATACATGCAACCCAGGCCCCAGGCTGAAGAAAGGACGTGTAGCTCCCGGCTGCCGCGGCCACCAGGGCCCTGAAGTAAGGCCTGCGGAAGGAAGTCATGGGGGGATTTCAGCGTGGGAGACAGGAAGGGGACTTTTCCAAGGCTTAGATAAGCTGTTCTAACATGGAGGAATCAGCGACTGTAGCGAGCCCCTGCCCTGCCAGGAAGTGGCCTGGAAAATCAAGGTCAACCTGTGAGGTGGACACAGGGTCCCCCAAGGCAGTCTTAGCATCACCTGGGATGTGAGAAATGCAAAATCTGGGGCCCCTCCAGACCTGCTAAACCAGAATCCCTGAGGGAACCCAGGAACCCATGTTTTTAATAAAGCTTTCAGGTGACTCTAGTGTGAACTCAATTTCCAGAAGTCCTCCAAGATTTCTGTAACACTCCACAATTCTGCAATTCCCCGCTTCTAAATACCCAGCAGGGCATTTCTGTCCAACCCAGGGTAAACCACCAAGGACAGCCCTCCCCGTCACAAAGGCTAGTAAATCCTCTCCCCAGCCTCTGGGAAAATGATGTTCGTGGGGCAGTCTATGTTCCTGGGGCAGATTGAAAAGGCTGCCATATTCTAAGCCCCACTTTGAGAAAAGTTTCCCCAGCTCACACCTTCCCACACAAGCCACATCACTTACAATGCTGAGTGGCAAAACAAAACAAAACCAGCCCAGTTCTCCAGGCCACAGCTAAATGGATGAGAGAGTGGAGGCTGGCCTAAAGCAGCCATTGGTGGACATGCCCAAGAAGTCAGATCAGGTGGTGGTGCTTGTATCAGATGCCCACACCTGCAGGCCTGCAGGGAGGTCGGTCGGTCTCCTGAGAAATGGACTCCTGAAGGGAGCAAGGCTGGATTCCTAACAGTGGCCACTGTCACTCCTCTCGGAAGCTCTGGGACCCAGCCTAACCCTGGTAACTCCGGAAGTCCCCCAGGATGTGCCTTGATTCCTGCCACAAACCCCCACTACTGAAGGTCCCCAGGGTGTTCCTTGTCACTGGGTGTCGGTCTGCACTGGGAACAACAGTGATGGTGACCATACAGCAGACGTAGTCCCCAACCCTTCCCTGAAGCCTAGCCCAGGGCTGAGTACCCACTGCCCAGCCAGGAAAGGGCCCTCTGTTCTGCTTTTCAAAGTAGAGAAAAGAGACAACTCTTAGCATTAGGACTGTACTGATGGGACTTCCCTGGTGGTACAGGGGATAAGAATCTGCCTGCCAATGCAAGGGTCACAGGTTCGATCCCTGGTCCAGGAAGAGCCCACATGCCACGGGGCCACTACGCCCATGCGCCTCAACTACTGAGTCTGTGCTCTAGGGCCTTTGAACTGCAAGTACTGAGCCCAAGTGCCACAGCTACTGAAGCCTGCATGACAAGAGAAGACACCACAATTAGAAGCCACAACGAATAGCCCCTGCTAGCCACAATCAGACAAAGCCTGCACAGAGCAATGAAGTCCTAGTGCAGACAAAAATAAAATTAGTTAAAAAAAAAAAAAAACACTACTGATGGTAGTCACCAATGGCAAAGTGAAAGGTGTGGTTTCCTGACAGATCCTGGGTCCTGAGTATGTAGGTGAGGACCTGCAAAGCCAAACAACATGGAAAGACTGGGACTTCCCTGCTGGTCCAGTGGCTAAGACTCTGCACTCCCAATGCAGCGGGCCCGAGTTCAATCCCTGGTCAGGGAACTAGATCCCACAAGCCTAACTCCTAAAACTAGGGAGTTTGCACACTGCAACGAAGACCTGCTACAGCCAAATAAATAAATAAAACATGGAAGGATTGACAGCTGTTCTGAAACATGTCAGGAAGATGATACTGGCCTCTGGACAGGGGGTGGAGGTTAATGCTGCCACCATCTTACTTCATTGCACCTACTATGTGCCAGTCACTGTTCTAAGCCCGTTCTCTGCCCACTTCCACTTAAGCCTCAATGCAAAAGCCCTCTAATGCAAGTACTCGTGTTACCTCCATTTTCTTTTAATATGAAAAACTAGAGCTTAGTGGGGTTAAGTACTTTCCTCTAGGTCCTGCAGCTCAAGCAGAAGCACCAGAATTCAAGCCTGTGCCTGACTCTGGGGTTCGCAGTAATTCAGACTCAGAGGCACAGTCGGTGATGGAAAAGCAGGAAAGACCTCAGATCTGTGAGTTCTCTTCATGCAAGGAAGGGCAGAGCAGCTGTGGACAGCTCTGGAAACAAAGACCCATGGGCCCTCAACTGTAACTTAGCAACCCAAGGCTTCTTTTGTGTAACCATTCCCCACCCATCCAGGCAAGTAGCTCAGGGAGCTGTGGTCATTCTCTCACCCAGAGGGAGGCGTGGGGTGCACAGTGGGGCGACAATTACCCTACCCACACTGGTGCTGTGCTGACAGGGTTAACCCACATGTTTAGAATGACAAAACAATTTTTAGAGCTATAAGAGCCCTTAGAAATTATCTGCTCCAACTATTTATATTATAAAAGGTCTTGAGGGGCAGTGGGAGCGCTCACAGATGAAAGCAGTGGGGCTGGCTTTCCTCAAACCCACAGCTCGCAGGCGAACCCCCTCCCCAGAGCAGAGGTCAGGCCCAGAAGAAGCACATGCCTCTGGGACTCTTCCAAGTTTCTAGACAAGATCATTTCTTCTCCAAATCAGGCTTCCAGGTCTCATCCAAATTACGCCCTTCCCTGGCCCTGTGGTCCACGAGAGCCTCTAGGGCCGAGAGGGCCTTCGGCTGCCTCTTCCTAACGCTTCACCCTCCAGCCTCGGCCAACCTCAGACACCCTCGGCCAGGCTGCAGGCTCCTGCCTCTTTTCCAAGCGGCCCGAGGCTACCTGCTATAACAGTGGAGGCTGCCCAAGGTCACAGGCGGGCTTCTAGAACCTTAAAGACCCAAGCAGCAGGGGAGGGGAAGTAAAGGGCTCCAGTTCTGGAGTGAGATGCCAGGATGTGAGCTCTGGTCCTGACACTCAGCAGCTGCATCATCGTACACCAATTCTTCTTTAAACTTTTTTCACCACACGAAAAGGTGTACATAATATACACAACACGCTAAGGGTGGTGATAAGTAGATACCCAGGAAACCATCACCATAATTTATGCCGTAACCTATCCATCACCTCCGAAAGTTTCCTCTGTCCCTTTATTTACTCATTTTTGTGATAAGAACACTTAACGTATGCTCTACCCTCAAAGCAAAATCCGAAGCATATACTACAGTATTGTGAACTGTAGGCTCACAGCTGTATGCTGTGCAGCAGGGCTCTCAGGACTCGGCCCTCTAGTCTATCTGAAACTTTACACCCTTTCACGGATACCATCTCATTTTCCCTCCCTACAACCCATGGCAACCACCATTCCACGCTCTGCTTCTGTACGCCTGACTATTCTACATTCACCCTTTAAGTGGTATCATGTAGCTATTTGTCTATGTTCGCCTGGGCCAGTTCTTAAACCCTGCAAGCCCCCATTTCCTAGTCTGAAAAACAGACAATTATACCGACTTCACAGGGTGGTTTTGTGAATTCAAAGAGAACTCAGGCAAAGCACAGTGCCTGACAATTATTTTTATATAATTATTATTAACCATAATAATGCCATAACTTCCATTCACGGGCACTGACTCCAGGCCAGGAACAATGCCAAGTGCCTGACAAGAATTATCTCATTTGTTCCCTATTACAAATCTGTAACAGGTATTAACCAATCTCGTTCCACGTTTGAGGATGTATGGTCAGAATTATTCAGAGAACTGTCCACTGTCCCATAGCTATCAAGTGGTGAGACTAGGATTCAAACCCAAGTTTGGTTTTAAAGCCTATGATGACATTTTTGGGCTCTGCCTTTCATGTTCATGATTTTATCCAATTAAAAAATCTACTAGGTGATAGGCCTGGGGGAAGAGTATCCACTGACAACCAACTGTGAATAACAAGGGTCTTTGGGGACTGGAACATTTGATCATTTAATTTTCTGGTTAGCTCAGTATTCACTAGCAGCCTATGTTATTGCTAAGTATTTTCTAAAGTAAGGCTCAGAGCAAGAACTTGCCAACCAGAAGGTCAGTCTGAAAAATGCTCTGACACCTGCCACATCGAGGCCACCAGGACACACACACAGCTGCAGTGCGGGGGAATTGCACTTGCAGTCGCCAGCATCCCAACCTCTTTTGCTGAGGATCCCCATTCTGCTTCTCCTCACCCTCCCAGGGCCCAAGACTCAGGATCCGATGCTCTGTCCATCTCTGGGGAAGAGAGGACTACCCTGTGCTCCTTCCTGGCTCTGCTGGCAAGTGGGACTCAGATTTCTCATTTGTAATGTGCAAGGATGAGTTGGAGAAAAGATCTCCAAGATCCATGAGAATCAGAGTGGGCAGCTAATTCCAGTGATACAGACCTCGGTTCCAATCTCACCTCTAACATTTTCTGTTTGATAGCGACCACAAATGCTAATATTTGCTGCACGTTCACTGGGCAGACACTGGGCTTCCAACTTGTAAGCATTATTTTATTTAATCCTCACAGCAACCGTGCCTTGCAAAGAAATAAGAGGTTCAGAGAGGATAAGTGACTTGCTCAAGGGCTCACACTTAGTAAATGAGTGCCCAGATTTGAATGCCCTGCACATGTAGCAGAACATATTTGGTAAATGAACCCTATTCTGTCTGTGCTCGGAGCCACCAAATCCTGAGATAGTTCACCCCATGACCATTCCAATGCCATTCTCGATTCCCCCAAAAGTAGGTTCTGAGACTTGGTTGGCATAAAGAAAGCCAACCCTAGCTGCCCACCCCCTGGCGGGACTCTGGCCTGAGGGCCCTTGACCTTAGCAGAGAATATTCATCAGGAGACCGGCTCCTACACACATGTTGGGGACTGAAGCCCATTGTGTCCCTACTTCTGAGGCTATCCCAGCATTGTCAGCAGGCGATACCAGGCTGTCATCACCAGACACACAGTGGGCACCGTACTGAGCTCCCAAGGAGCCCAGGGGTCACTTGCGGGCTGTCCTGGTACTGCCTTCACAGGAATCTTGGGAGGGCCAGGACCCCTCTGTGCTTCTCGCCTGGCCCCCAGCCACCCGCGCCTCATGCGCACCATCTCCCAAGCAGAAGGGCGTGGGAACCGGCTTCCGGTGCCAGCCCCGAGCTAAGGTCTGTAGCTGACACGCCGGGGCCCGCGGTACCTGGACCTCGAGGGTCCACCTCCCCTCACCCTCGCCACCTCCCGCGCCTCCTTCGGCCCCAACCCACACCACTCCTCTCGGCCGGAAATCTCCTTCCATTCCTCTCCACCCCTCCGCGGGGAGG